>JAVTVY010046482.1:0-20311 GCA_036873755.1 Hanleya hanleyi
ATTTTAAGACGGTGAACAAGTTACAGACCCAAGACGGCGTAGTTCAAGTTCACCGGAGAAGATGAGTTACGGACTCTATACCGGAGCCGTTCACAGCTCCACGACGAGGAGCAGTACCCTGGAGCTACATTTTAAGACGATGAACAAGTTACAGACCCAAGACGGCCTAGTTCAAGTTCACCGGAGAAGATGAGTTACGGACTCTATACCAGAGCCGTTACAACTACGGATCTGGGCAGACCTCGGATTACAGTTTCCGTTCATCCAAGTCTCCGCAACTCAAGAAAGACAAGCCTGCCAGCCGGGACCTCCTGGAGAACCGGGACCCGGGACAGAGCCGTACCCTGGGCCTTCAAGGACCTCGACACCTCAGAGTGCCGGGACTCCGACTGCAGAGCACCTCGGACCCGACCATCGGAGAGAGAGGCTACTTCCAGAGGCCGTACTACGGCCCAGAGCCGTACTACGGGACAGAACGACACGGACCTATGAAGTTCGGACTTATCCAGTACGCCGAGAGTCTACGTCTCACTGGGAGTCCACACCTACAGACCACGGACTTTAGATCAGCATACGGGACCATGGCTCTGAGAGATCAGCCCAATGCAGAACTCCGAGACCCCGTCAAGCCAAGAGCCTACAGAGACTACCGGGATACCGAGAGAATAGGCAAAGTGCAGACCAGTCAAGCCCAAGCCACGGCGATACGGTTTACTTCTACTGCACCGGCTAGAGTGCTGACACGGACTCTACTAGACAGCCCCGTCACAGACATGGATCAAAGCGAGTACTCGGATACCAACTCCCGTTCATCCAAGTCCCCAAAGAACCGCCGTACCCCGGAGACACAGAGAGACACGGCGAAGAAGGCAGTCCGAGAATCAAGATCACGGACTCCACCACTACAGCGGGACCCCGGCTCAAGCACAGCTCACCGGTTCCACGAAGTCACGGCTCTATACCGGACGCCGGGAGTCGGACAAGCCAAAGGCCTACAGGGACCGGGATTCCAAGGAATCACGGCCCTATCCAGAGATCACGGCCCTATCCAGGGCGCCGTACCACGGAAATGGAGACCTCACGGACCTATCCAGACCACCGTGACTCCGATACCGGAGCACCGCGGGAGGAAACTACAGCCCGGAGCCATACTATGGACCCGGAGCCGTATCACGGAGCAGGATACCACACGGACCTATCCAGCGCGCCGAGAGCCTACACCTGAGAAGTCACGGACTCAAGCAGAACGGACTTATACAGATCACCGAGACTCCACATCCAAGGAGTCACGGACTTATGAGGAACGGACTCAGCCAGAACGCCGTGAGCCGGCCTCTACTCCAGCTTGGACCCGTACAACGAAGCCATACCTCGGTACTACGGCAAGCAGATTTCGTAAACGAAGTGGCACACCGTTACAACGCCGAGATTCCTATCCTGTACGTCATCATCGAGAGAGGGACCGTCCTAGACGTCGGACCCCTTCACCTAGTCCAGCCTACCGGAGTCGGTACCATAGGGACCTTACCCCGGAGCGACCTTACAACAGACGAGGGAGAAGCCGTTCACCGGTTTCTCGTCAACAAGCATTGATGGCAAGGAGCGGACGTCTACCCACCATCACCATAGCCCGGAGCATCGGGATAGAACGGAAGTCCAGAGATGAACAGGGACTCGTAGATCACCATTCTGGACCTGCCCCCAAGGAACAGACTTCTGCTCCAGGGGTACCTTCCAAGGCAAGCCTGGTCAAGAAACATCATCTCCAGGCTTCACAGCCCCTTACCAGGATAGAGTTCCTTCATCGGAGACCCGTGAGATGACACGATATGAGGATCACGCACGACGTTCCACTTCCTCGGCATCCTCATTCACCTCCTACGTCGGGCGGAGGCAGAAGAATAAGACATGCTACCCTTCAAAGTCAGGACAGCGGCGGTACATACGTTGACTCCAGAGATGCCCAGACCGGTGGTCGGCGATGACAAGCAGCCTGATGACCTCGCCGGGAACGGAGAAAACTTACTACGACACCTCTTTACGGTTTTAACAAACCTTTCTGAGGAGGAAGCTGCGCCAACCTGCGCACCATCTCCAGCATCAGCCAACCTATACGACGCACTGGATCGACAATTGGAGACTTCGTCATTTCTCCAGGAGCCCGGTCCTTACAGGGCTTACACTCTTCACGGAGACAATCCACCGTTCAGGGCCCGGAGTCTGAACCGGATCTTGACAGACTGTTGAACTTCACGAGGACACCACACCAGCGGGGGTACTTCAACAGAGGCAAGCCTGTGCTGTGGAAGATATGATGCTGACACAACACAGAATTACATCATACTCTGATTGGTTCCTGACGGCTATTTCCAAGGTGATGCAGGATCCAGACGTGAAGCATAGAGGGATCCTTGACCTTTTCACGGACCAAGATGGAATTCTTCGACGCCTTATCGACTCTAACAGAGGAGATCGCCACGGAGGTTTTTCTCAGGTCAGAACTCGGACAACCCAAACTAGATGCTCAGAGGGGTGTTCGCCCTTACAAGGAAGGACAGTTCCAAGGTAAAGAGGGAATCTTCCAACCGGGACAGAGGCAACCTCGTCAGCCAGAATTGAGGGTTCTCAAGCTTCACCTTCAAACCACTAGTCATCCTTTCATCCTTCCCAAGCTTCGAGTCTTCATTCACCTGATTGTAGAACGGCGACCCTGATGATATAGAAAATCAGCGTCGAAGAAGTCAGTCCTTACGTGAGGTCTACTCCAAGTCCCGACACTTCATCTGACGATCATCCTCAGTCTTCTAAGAGCCGGATCCTACTCCTCATCGGATATCTAGGACTCCACCTACACCCGACATCATGATCAGGGGAATCTATTTCGGGAGAAACGGCTAGTCGGTTTTGACTTAACCCGTTTTTTTCTTTGGGATGAGACATCCAGTCTACAGTGGGCAAGCCTAGTTTCACATTGAGGTCCCTTCCAAGGCCAAGTCAACACGGACCCGGACACTGGAATAGGACACGAGGATAAAGTCATCTCTAATCCGGAATACGAATTAGGACTCCAGAACAGAACCTGGGACTCCAGCATTCATCGGGATGACAGTAGAGACCGGACCAGAAGACGGAGCCGGACACTTACTGAGCATATTCGACTCTACAGGAGTTGGACTCCGACTCCCGATTGTCGTCACTTTTCGACGTTTCCAGAGGCCTTTTTCGAGTTTCGCCTCGATGATCATGGCGGTCCAGGGATATTTCCAGGGACCCCACGGATTATGTAGTACGGCTACATTCAAGCGGCAAACAGATTTCCGGCATATGGAACCTGCACCGAGAACCAGACCATCAACACCATGATCCAGAGGTCCGTTGGATGGAACTACAGTCTACTACTCACCCGGGACCTAGCACAGTTTTGGCTAGCTCCAGGTACTCCTCATTACAGTTTCTCAACTACAGCTGATCCTGAGGGCAAGAACAAGCAATCTAAGGATGCTCGTCCCGGAACATCTTCACCCCCCTTTTGTAATGGCGATGCCGGAGTCAGTTTCAACCGAGCACATAGAAGTTCACATTCACCGATGCGGAATTCATAGCTTAGAGGGGTCCATTAGTCCGGCAACAGATATCCGACACATCACATGGATACCACGATAGACAAGCAACGCATCATCTTCCTTAGGGATATCTACGCTAGATGACGGTTCCCCTTGGAGGTTGCGGTTGTACAACACATCAGCATTGATTACGAACGTTCAGCACGGTCGTCAGTTGCGTCAAGTTTGGGGGGAGCAAGATTCCAGTCACTGTCTTCTAGAAACATCGACACTGGTCCTAACAGCACGGTATCAGCAATACCATGTCACAACACCATGTGTTTCACATCACTTCAGGGTTCCCGCCGACAGCTTCCTCCAAGTCCTACAAGATACTACAACCGGAAGATCACTTTTTCCACGGAGACACCGGGACCCGCAACGGCCGAACCCCCACGTCTGCTACGGTCCAGATTTTTCTTGCAGACCAGGGTTTTTCTTCAGGACCAAATTGTACAGACAATGACAGCAGCAAGCTACTATTTACTGTACAGTCGCATCAAGCCCGGAGAATGTACTATAGTAGAGGACCTGTGGCCAACGCTGTTTCTGTTCCAGCAACAGCTGGGCTTCCCTTCTGCATCTGTATCAGGGCAGGGAATCTCAGTCAAGCAGTACACAGGGGTATCACTCAGCATCATCCAGGGTTGTCAAGTTCACCCACGGAACCGACTACATTCCAGCATTTCGGCTTTCCATGGTCTTCATCTTACAGTCTCGCCGAACACATCAATTACCACCCAAGGAGACCGGGAGGTGGTACTAGGGTATTCTTACGCCTGCCATTCGAACCAGTTCTACCAACTACAGTCAAGATCCTGTCCTGCAAGACAGCTCCATGACAGTCTTCACTACGCAATCAGAGCATTGCGCAGTAGAACCTAGTTCCTTGACAGGGATGACAGACTGGTCAACCAGATCCTTTCATCCCATCCCGGATTTCGTCATTCAGAACGATTCCACACGTCAGGGACCAGACGTCCAGAGACTGTACCAGACTCCAGCGCTAACAGATTTCGTGTACCTGCTGGAGGAGAAGAGGTTTTTATATCCAGTCAGAGGCCTGGAGCACTCTTTATAGAACCGACAAGGGGTTCCATCTGTCTTCCTCTCTCATCACTTCTAATAGACCCATCAGCGGACATCACTAGTCCATGATTGCCGTCTGGGTTGAAGAAGACTGCCGACTGGTTTAACCAACTCGCCATCAACGCTCCTTCTCCTTTATGGAGACATCGTCTCACAAGATTAGAGCCAGTGTGACGTCCGGGCCACTTTGGGGAAAACTTATCGTTGAACGATACTGTTGACACCTGCGCTTGGACGATCAATTCAACTCATGCTGATTGCTATCTTCAGACATGTCTGTACAGACAGATAGGATGACTACACTGGACCTATAGCTACAGCCCAGGGTATAGTCTACCACTCCTATCAAAAAGGGGGGGGGGCGCCGATCAAGCAAGCAAGATCCCGACAATTCGGTAAGTATAGAAGACATACCATGCCAGAGACGAAGGGACTTCAAGACATCACGATGGCATCTGATTATCTAGCCAAGTATGCGAGCAAACGATGGAACAGAGTCCACCTCTCGCCGCATTACTTGTAATACCTTGAGCTCCCTACGCTTCTATACGACACGGGAATTATCAGGATATTATTAAGCATATTAGATTTACAAAATCAGAACAAGGCGTGCTCCGCTTAATCCAAAAGCAAGTCACAAGGCCGGCTACCCAACCTCCTCCGTTGGGAGTCTGGCATTTAAGTGATAACAGGTGAAGATTTGGGACACAAACATTAAACATTTATAAATAATGTTGGTGTTTGTTACCAAATCAAACCTGTTATCAACGTTGATTTGCCCAACCCATCCTCCCCTCTGTGCTCGGCCTTGACTCAAAACAGGTCTTGCTCAACATGGGAAAAAGAGTGATGGACATGCGCGGAGTGCACGCCACCTGGCGGACGATCGACGCAGCGATCAAGGGAGATAATTTTGTTTGCAGGAGATCTCCAAATGGAGGATATTGGCATTTAAGTGATAACAGGTTTGATTTGGTAACAAACACCAACATTATTTATAAATGTTTAATATTTCTAGTAACATACTGATTTTATGCAATTTAATTATTCTGTTTTTACCATCACCAGATGGTGGGCTGTTCAAATCACGTTTTGTCCGTCGTCAGTCCGTACGTCCGTACGTCCGTCCGTCCGTAAACAATTCTTGTTATTGCAGTTTCTCAGGAAGTACTGCATGGATCTTTCTCAAATTTGGTACACAGGTTCCCCTTAGGGTCTAGTTGTGCAAGATACCTTTTCTGGTCCGATTCGGAAATCCAATATGGCCACCAGGCAGCCATCTTGGATTTCCCCTTGAAACTTTATCATGAATTCTCAGGAAGTACTGCATGGATCTTTCTCAAATTTGGTACACAGGTTCCCCTTGGGGTCTAGTTGTGCAAGATACCTTTTCTGGTCCGATTCGAAAATCCAATATGGCCACCAGGCAGCCATCTTGGATTTCCCCATGAAACTTTGTTATTGTGAATCCTCAGGAAGTACTGCATGGATCTTTCTCAAATTTGGTACACAGGTTCCCCTTGGGGTCTAGTTGTGCAAGATACCTTTTCTGGTCCGATTCGAAAATCCAATATGGCCACCAGGCACCCATCTTGGATTTCCCCATGAGACTTTGTTATCGTGAATTCTCAGGAAGTACTGCATGGATCTTTCTCAAATTTGGTACACAGGTTCCCCTTGGGGTCTAGTTGTGCAAGATACCTTTTCTGGTCCGATTCGAAAACCCAATATGGCCACCAGGCAGCCATCTTGGATTTCCCCTTGAGACTTTATCGTGAATTCTCAGGAAGTACTGCATGGATCTTTCTCAAATTTGGTACACAGATTCCCCTTGGGGTCTAGTTGCGCAAGATACCTTTTTTGGTCCGATTTGAAAATCCAATATGGCTGCCTGGTGGCCATTTTGAATGACCTCATCAAATAGTGTTATCGTAAATTCTCAGGAACTACTACATAGATCTTTGTCAAATTTGGTACACAGGTTTCTCTCGAGGTCTAGTTGTGCAAGTTACCTTTTCTGGTCCGATTCGAAAATCCAATATGGCCACCAGGCACCCATCTTGAATTTCCCCTTGAAACATTGTTATCGTGAATTATCAGGAACTACTTCATGGATCTCACTCAAATTTGGTACACAGGTCCCACATGGGGCCTTATTGTGCACGATAACTTTTTGGGCCCGATTCGAAAATCCAATATGGCCACCAGGCCACCATCTTGGTTTTCCCCATGAAACTTTGTGATCATGAATTCTCAGGCCATCCTGAATTTTCGTATGAATCTTTATTCTCGCATTTGGCACAGGTCCCCCTACGCTCATACTATTCAGCTTGTATCACTGACGTCCCTACTCTCCTTGTTCCCCCCGCTGATTCACATCGCCAAGTTCGCGCCTCTTGGCCGTAAGGGGGGCGCTTTATCTGGTTACCCAATCGCCGTGCCGTAGTAGCTCGGAGATAACCAGATTCCTCATACTAACCCCGATTGGCTAACTACCTCACGTGATCGAAATTACGTCATGCCTTTATGATAGTGAGATCACGACTCTCGCGTAATGTGGAAGCCATGCCAATATTTTGACAGCGATACACCCTCTTATCGCATCTCTCAAAGCAACTTTTCCCCGGCTTTGTTACAGTCAACATTCAGTTCAAAATCTGAAACAATTAAAAGGTGTTTTTACGTTATCATTCTAGACAGCTTGATCTCGTTATATACTCATGACGATAAAGCGTGGTCTTATCAGTGGGATATTAACAACATTTACACAGATTTATTTGTTAATTATTTGAAAGTATCAGTGAACAAATGTTTGCAATCTGTTGACGAACCTTACTAAACAATGGAGGAAGTTATCCAAAAATCTGTTCACTCTTAACTCAGAAATTAACGTAATTAGAGCTGTTCTGTCGCCCGTTCATTGTTAGTTTTGCCATTAACGACATATGAACGTTTGAAAAGGGAGACAACTCATATTGCCAAGATTCTTCCGTAAGAGTGATATTCATTGGTCATTGGTGATTGGCCTGTGCAGAGCGCCCCCTTACGGCCAAGAGGCGCAAAATATGCAATGTGAATCAGCGGGGGGAACAAGGAGAATAGGGACGTCAGTGATACAAGCTGTTTATCAGCGTAAGGTCCCCCTTGTAGTATAGTTGTGCAACATACCTTTTTTTGGTCAGATTTGAAAATTCAACATGCCCTCTTCATGGCTCTGACGATCCATTGTGGTCAGTGTCTGTAGAGCCTAATTTTCAAAATCCGAAATTCAAAATGCTTTGTAGTTTTGGTTATGTTTTTGCTGGGTTTAGGGTTTTGCTAGGGTATGTTTGTTTGGGTCATCGTCGCTGTGTGTCCAATAAGGTTAGGTGTGACGTTAAACTTCAAACAACCAACCAATCAATTTCCTGATAAAAATTTCCTCTTGAACCCTTGTTACTGGGTATCTTTATATCTCCATAACTACGGAATGGGTCTTCCTCACATTCTGTACAGATGTTATAACCCCTCGCATCTAGTTGTGCATTCATCATTGTTTAGGTCCCATTCGAAACTTCAATAGCCAACAGGTTGCCATGCTAAAATAATTTTTTTTCTATGATTGAACAAAAATATACGACACTAGTTTCAGCTATTGACGGCCGACGGGCTATACTTTCGATGACTGCCGAAGATTTTCCAGAGGTAAAATAATCTCGTTTTCCGTTGAAATAACAACAGTCGCTGTTCGGTCTTTCATTGTGAACAGGTCAGATTGATAAATTGTCCTTCTAAAACTACTTAAATCATTTTTTTAAATGCATGAACGGTGATATTTACAACAATTCAGCATAAAATTGCGACTTTCGTCTGCTGTACGAGAATTTCTCTCTCTCGTGGATTAGAGGTACCTACCTGAAAACTCAAGTTAATAACTGCTCCCGCACAGGGTCGTACTAAAAACTGCGCGTAACTGCGCGGAACTGCGCGGAGCTTAATTTCAACTGCGCGTGGATTATTTGATGGAGTTTTCTTTATTTGCTGACTAGCAGAATATTGATATTAATGAAACAGACAACAAAATCCGCAAAATGTAGACTATCTGTCGCTTGAAACGAGAGAGAACGAAATTCAAATGCGCGGAGATTATGTTTCACTGCCCGGAGATTCGCTTCGCTGGAATGGAATCGTTAATATTAGAGCACATTATCCTACCTTATTCGTACTCCACTCAGATTCGAAACGCTCGAACTAAGTCTGATGTGTATGAATTGTATCTGTCCGAACGAAAATTGAGTATAAATTTAACTGCGCGGAAATCGAGCCCGTAAACAAATTTGGCGTACACTTCAACTGCGCGGAAATCCATGGCAGCTTCACCCCACTACTAAGTCTGATATGTATGAATTTCAAAAGGCTTCAACTGCGCGGAAATCGAGCCCGTATAAAGTTTAACTGCGCGGAAATCCATGGCAGCTTCACCCCACGCAGATTCTTCTGGATTGAACTAATTATGATATGTATGAGTTTCAAAAGGCTTGCGTGTGTGAATTTCATCTGTCCGAACGTGAACTTGGTATAAATTTCAACTGCGCGGAAATCGAGCCCGTAAGCAAATTTGGCGTAAACTTCAACTGCGCGTAAATCCATGGCAGCTTCACCCCACAGAGATTCTTCTGGATTGAACTAAGTCTGATGTGTATGAATTTCAAAAGGCTTCAACTGCGCGGAAATCGAGCCCGTATAAAGTTTAACTGCGCGGAAATCCATGGCGAGGTATTGCTTAGATTTAATACAGAATCCCTTGATTATATGTCGGCATTGATTAAACAAGTCAATCCGAATTAGACAGGAGATAATTGGTGAGATATTGTCTAGATTTAATACAGAATCCCTTGATTATTTGTCGGCATTTGATGAACCGGTTAATCTGAATTAGGCAGAAGATGATTGGTGAGGTATTGGTTAGATGTAATATCTTGATTATTTGTCGGCAGTGATTAAACCCGTTATCAATGGGTTTAAGAATATATTATCCTTTATAATCGATACTGTGATAACTATGCTCATCGATTTCCGCGCAGTTAAACTTTATACGGGCTCGATTTACGCGCAGTTGAAGCCTTTTGAAATTCATACATATCAGACTTAGTTCAATTCAGAAGAATATGTGTGGGGTGAAGCTGCCATGGATTTCCGCGCAGATAAACTTTATACGGGCTCGATTTACGCGCAGTTGAAATTTATACCAAGTTCACGTTCGGACAGATGAAATTCATACACGCAAGCCTTTAGAAATTCATACACATCAGACTTAGTTCAATCCAGAAGAATCTCTGTGGGGTGAAGCTGCCATGGATTTACGCGCAGTTGAAGTTTACGCCAAATTTGCTTACGGGCTCGATTTCCGCGCAGTTGAAATTTATACCAAGTTCACATTCGGACAGATGAAATTCACACACGCAAAGCCTTTTGAAATTCATACATATCAGAATTAGTTCAATGCAGAAGAATCTGTGTGGGGTGAAGCTGCCATGGATTTCCGCGCAGTTGAAGTGTACGCCAAATTTGTTTACGGGCTCGATTTCCGCGCAGTTAAATTTATACTCAATTTACGTTCGGACAGATACAATTCATACACATCAGACTTAGTTCGAGCGTTTCGAATCTGAGTGGAGTACGAATAAGGTAGGATAATGTGCTCTAATATTAACGATTCCATTCCAGCGAAGCGAATCTCCGGGCAGTGAAACATAATCTCCGCGCATTTGAATTTCGTTCTCTCTCGTTTCAAGCGACATATAGTCTACATTTTGCGGAGTTTGTTGTCTGTTTCATTAATATCAATATTCTGCTCGTCAGCAAATAAAGAAAAATCCATCAGATAATCCACGCGCAGTTGAAATTAAGCTCCGCGCAGTTACGCGCAGTTCCGCGCAGTTACGCGCAGTTTTTAGTACGACCGCCCGCACATGCAGGGAAAGGTCACGTAACCCGCGAAACTCATCCGAGAGAAGGGTCTTTAGCCATGTTAGTTTTTGTGTCTTTCAAGAAATTACTTTTATTGTCCCCCGCTACTTAGTAGGGGACTTAGAAACACCGATGTCCGTAATTCTGTGATTCCGTAATTCCGTAAGATTTTCTTGTCCGGACAATAACTCGTGAACGATTCGACCGATCAACTTCAAACTTGGGGTGTGCCTTGACATTGGCGAGAGGACGGTTGGGATTGTTTTTCAGCAATGTGCGTAATCCAATATGGCCGCCATCAGCCATTTTGGATTATAAGCAGTCGGATCTTAGATTTTCTTGTCCAGACAATAACTCGTGAACGACTTAGCCGATCAACTTCAAACTTGGGGTGTGCCTTGACATTGTTGAGAGGACGGTCGGGATTGTTTTTCAGCAATGTGCGTAATCTAATATGGCCGCCGTCGGCCATATTGGATTATAAGCAGTTGGATCTTAGATTTTCTTGTCCGGACAATAACTCGTGAACGATTTAACCAATCAACTTCAAACTTGGGGTGCGCCTTGACATTGGTGAGAGGACGGTTGGGATTGTTTTTCAGCAATGTACGTAATCTAATATGGCCACCGTCAACCATATTGGATTATAGGCAGTTGGATCTTGTCTGGACAATAACTCGACAACGATACAACCGATCTACTTCATATGTGGGGAGTGCCTTGACATAGTTGAGAGGAGGATTAGGATTGTTTTTCAAGGACGTGCTTAATCCAATATGGCCACCATCAGCCATACTGGATTTCATTGAATTTTAAGCAGTTTGATCTTGTCCAGACAATAACTGGAGTACAATTTAACTGATCTACTTCAAACTTGGGGAGTGCCTTGCCATTGGTGAGAGGACGGTTGGGATTTTTTTCAGCAATGTGCATAATCCAATATGGCCGCCGTCAGCCATATTGGATTATAAGCTGTTGGATCTTAGATTTTCTTGTCCGGACAATAACTCGTGAACGATTTAATCGATCAACTTCAAATTTGGGGTGTGCCTTGACATTGGTGAGAGGACGGTTGGAATTGTTTTTCAGCAATGTGTGTAATATAATATGGCCGCCGTCAGCCATATTGGATTATAAGCAGTTGGATCTTGTTCGGACAATAACTCGAGAACGATTCAACCGATCTACTTCATACCTGGGGAGTGCCTTGACATTGTTGAGAGGAGGATTAGGATTGTTTTTCGAGGACGTGCTTAATCCAATATGGCCACCATCAGCCATGATTTCATTGGATTTTAAGCAGTTTGATCTTGTCCGGACAATAGCTGGACTATGATACAACTGATCTACTTAAAACTTGGAGAGTCCCTTGACCTTGGTGGGAGGACAGTCATGTATTATGTTTTATGGATGTGCATAATCCAATATGGGCGCCATCCGCTGTATTAGATTATGTTAAGCTCATCAGCGATATCTACGTTTTCAAATCATACTCTTCATCAATGATATGAGATATCATCGACCAAAAAAAAATCGACCATAGAGGTCCATGGCCCCCGCAGCAGCAGTGCCAGTTATGGTGGATGTAATCCACCATAACTGGTGCTGCTAGCGGGGGACATGGACCTCTATGGTCGATTTTATGAAATTAAAATAAACCATGAAAAGCATATGAGCCCGTAGTGAAGCTCTCCCCTACAGATTGGTAGAGACTGTCACTGGAATATTAATATGTTATTTCTTATTTTTCTGGTCATCGCCAATTTGTTTAAAATTGGACATGAGGTCGAAAATATATCGTTAGCAATATAAACTCAGCAAGAGTTATCAAAGTGAACACAATACGATTGTCACAGATTGTAAACTAACGTCGAGTAACGACCTTCTTACTGAGCAAACATCCGTGCCCATCTTAATATTGGCAGGATTTCAACTTGGGGCGTGGGGGATTTCCAATAGTTCATCCAACGACAGTTTGATTGGCTGACTTGAGTATTATTATTGGATAGATGTTTCGTTTCAAATTGGCAGCCATTTTGACGAGAGTAAGTTTGCTATCTTTTCTCCCGTATTGTTTATTCATAATTGACATAAAATAAATATTTCTAAGCGTTTTAGCGGACAACACTGAATTACATAACGGATAATTTAAATGTTAAAACTGAGGAAACACGGAAGTACGGTACCGTAGTTTAGAATATTGATTTCTTTTGAAGGGAAGGCGCTTGTGATCATCGCAAATTATGTTAAACTGTTCATGCGTTGATGCCGAACCCGCACACGCAACCTGTAACCATCTCGGTCATCTATACGCGGTAAGACTATACCTGGGATCGTGTGTATCCATTTACAGCCTACTTTCGCCAAGTGCGAGAGGGAGTTTCCAGAAGTCAATACCACGTGACTTCGTCAGCCAATCAGCTAAAGTCTACCGACGTAACCCCAACGTAACTCGCCATTTTCGAATCATGTGATGCCCTACTTGTTGAAAATTTCAGATCTACCACACCTCTTGGGTGATACAAAAGTTATTCATACCTATATATTTTGTAAGCCTAGCCTTTATCTGTTTCCGAAGTGGTTTGAAAACCTGTAATTTATCAGATTCCTGGAGTCTGTTCTCTGCCGGAAGAAGACCGAACAGAATCCCGTAATGGGCTATTCCAGAAATAATCCGTACCCCCCCTAAAGAAGAAAAAAAAATTGGGAGAATTTCCAGCTGGAAATTCCTAAAATTTCACAAAATTATCAACAATTTAGCTGGAAATCCAGCTGCTCAAAAACCTCATTTTAACTGGAATTCCAATGAAATTACAGATTTGTTTTGGAATTTTAAGTCCTGGTAAATTATATTTTCTGGATTTTTTTTTGTAAAGAAGCGTTTTTGTCTGGAAATCTTCAAATAAATGCATGAATTTATCTGGAAATCCAACGGACAAATAAAACTTTTAACTGGAAATCCAAGATCAGATATAATTTGGTTGGAAATCCAACAATTACCCAACTATTTTGCCACCCACATTCTTATATTTGTATTTTTATAATCAGTGAGACCAATGACTCCCCCACCCACCCTCCCTCCTAACCCATGGCTTAGGCCTATATCCAGTGGAAGAAAACATGTTATTCCTTCAGGCCAGTGTATGCCAATCGAAGCTGAACATTTTCAGAATTAATGAATTGCCGGTTAAAATATAAAGACCCCATGTCCCAATTTTGACAGCCCTGAGTAATGGCTTATAAAGGCTCTCGAGAGACTTCAAATAATGATAATTTATCGAAGAAATGCAGACTTTCTTGCGATAAAAGGAAACATTGGGCCTGAACACCTTAGCCCAGTCACCTGGCGGAGGTGATTAACTTGTGTTTGTATATATATTGTGCATTTTCATTTCCAGTTATATTACATATCATTCAGTAACACTTAAAACCATATAAAATTCCAAGGATTGATAATTTTTTGTATACGCCCGCCAAAAGGCGGACGTATTATGTGATGGCGGTTTCCGTCCATCTGTCCGTCCGTCCCTCGTGCCCGGTCTATATCTGGGACAGTTTTCTATCTACAGTTCTAATTTTTGGTGAGTGGATACCCTACGGGGAGACGATGTGTCGCATACCAAAATCAAGGTTGAGGTCAGAGGTCAAAGGTCACTGGCCTCAAAAATAGGAAGTGTTCGTGTCCGGTCTATATCTGTGAACGTTTTCTATCCACAGTTGTAATTTTTTGTGAGTGGATACACTAGGTGGAGACGATGTGTCGCATACCAGAATTGAGGTCGAGGTCAGAGGTCAAAGGTCACTGTTGCCTAAAATCAGGAAATCATTGATCATTTGACGGTTTTCTATCTACAGTTCTAATTTTTGGTGAGTGGATGCTCTAGGGGAGAATAATGTGTTGCATACCAAATGTAGGTCAAGGTCAAAGGTCAGTGTGATCGAAAAATCAGGAAATCATTAACAATTTCAATTTTTTGTGAGTGGATTCAATAGGGGGAAATGAAGTGTCGCATATCAAATAATAGGTCAAGGTCGAAGGTCAAAGGTCACTGTGATCCCAAAATCAGGAAATTATTAAAAATAACATTTTTTGTGTCAGTAGATACATTAGGGGGACCCGATGTATACCAAACTGTAGGTCAAAGGTCAAGGTCACTGTGACCCCAAAATCGTGAAATTGTTAAATATCATGATCATTTGTGTCCATTGAGAAATCACGGGAAGACGGTTTGTCAGGTACCAAAATTTAGGTCTAGGTCACTGTGAACCCCAAAATCGTGAAATTCATAAATATCATGGTTTTTTTGTGTCCATTGATACTTTGAGGGAAGACGATGTGTCGTGTCCCAAAATCAGGAAATCATTAAAAATAACTTATTTCTGCAAGTAGATACATTAAAGAGACATGATATGTTTCATACCAGAATGTGGGTCAAAAGTCAAGGTCACTGACCCCAAAATCAAGAAATCATTAAGTCACATTTTCATATGCCTGTCGAAGACGAAGTCGCGTAATGCGATGTTGCGTTCTGTCCATTCATCCATTAACATTTGTTATCCATGCGATATCTCTAGTTTCAAGGTATGGATTGGTACCAAACTTTGAGTATGCCTTACTCGCATGGCAAAGAGGAGCCACACATTTTGAGATCAATTTGTCAAAGGTCAAGGTCACAGTCCCCCAAAACTGAATCAAGTTTAGCTGATTCTATGTGTTACATGTAGGTTGGAATACTCAGAGTTCTCTCCCATACATGTATATGGCATTTGTCCTGTGGAGTTGTCTCCCTTATTTGAAACCGGTACATTTAGTTAAACTGTTGTGAAATTAAAACCATACATTTACAAATTTAATGGGGAGAGGGATCCTTTATGAACTTCATACCTGTTTATTAACTCAAGAACAAATATTTACTTCATCACTTTCTTCTTCCTTTATCAGGACTGCACAAACTGAAAATGCTGCTTAACCCAAATATGGGTTACGCTAAAATTTTTTGGGTAACCCTTCTCTGATTTGCATAACCCATCACTATTGTATACAGGTTAATATCCGTAATTCAAGCGAACTGAAAATGGGTTACGCATAATGAAAATTGCGTAACCAAACCTATTGTTCGCGCAATTCGTGCAGCCCTGTTCATGAAAAATTATCTCGCTTGAAAGAAATCCATTTGCAGGAAAACTACTATTTTCTTGTGTTTGACTATTGTCAATTTCAGTATTGGATATGTGAGCTCTTGACTCTTGATTCAAGGCCAACTTGTTACCAACAGTTAAGCTCATTTTAGTTTATCATTCAGTCTAAGATGTGATATAGGTTACATTCTCTGAAGCACAAAATTGAAGACCTTTCTCCAGGCTGTATGTAGTACCTGTACCACTATGTTCACTAATATATATAGTACATATAACAGAATTGCAAAAGTAAATAAATATACTTCACATAAAGTCATGATAATAGGCACTTGTTATGATATCCAGTGATAATTTGGAGACCTGAATAAACTGGATCATCAAAGTAACTTAAGTGTTGGTGATCAACATGATAGGGTACATACTGCTGAGCTCTGCTGTAGATCAATGGGTATTACTACAATAAATCTCTTTGCATGGACAGTGTGTAAATAAACTATGGGACATCAAGCTGACAACTGTCTTAGCCTCAAGTGAAATGAAACCCCATGTTATCTTGGGTTTATATGCCCCCAATTCCTGATGCAGATACATGCAGTTTGCTTAGTTTATAGCTTTGTAGAGTATTTTAGCAGACTGGTCACAGGTGCTTGCATGGCACCAAAATTCAAGCAGTCTCCAGCCAAGGATGTACATGTAGTCCACAGACTGCATCAATGTATGTCCCACTTGAGTTAAAAGGGCTATTAAAGTCAACCTGTGTCATGCAAGATTTTTCCATGAAGTGGACAGAATTATTTTGGGCCATTTCACTTCTACATTTTTGAAAAAAAATATGGAGTACATTCCGAGGAAAGAAACTTGTTTCCAAATTATATAAGTTGCATATAAATGGCTTGCACCTTGAAATAAAGGTATCATCTATGTGCATTCCCTTCGAGAAAATATATATTTAGAAGGGTTTTTCAGGGTTTGGAAAGTCTACTAAATATGGATGGCTAGCTTATGCACCCACCATGTTTTTGCTTAACCTCCGATGCTGAACTCAGACATTGATGTATAACCCAAGTTTATGGGATGGAGAAGGTTCTTTTTTGTTGATATGTTTCTCAAAATCTTTTTTTTTTCCGGTCTGGTACGACTCCTAAATGAGTATCCTATTACCAATTCTGGCAATTTGTTTCCAAATCAGGGAACGTATTTCCTGAACAGGAAAATTTAAGTTTTGATTCATAAATTACAAAAAACACAAACTGTATACTCAGTTGTGATATAAATAGGAAAGTTTGGTGTTACATGTATTACACGATAGATAATAAAAAAATGTCCTTGTTATTATAATCTGGCAAATAATAAAAGAATAAAATTTTATCCAAATTTACTCGGTTCCTGTACTGCTCTGCACAATGACTATCCACACAAAGAAACCTTACCGGTACTACTACCTTGTTATAGCACGATAAGTGTCTTGCTCGTTAGCCTTCGTTAGTCTGAGATATTTCAGTCTTAATACCATATGGTTTCCTAAAATCTAAACCTTGGTTCGCCCAAATGCAAACGTTTCCTGAATTGGAAACTTTCAAAATGTTTCCTAAATCAGGAACATATTGGTTATGTTTCCAAAACAGGAAACATTTGTTATGTTTCCAAAACTGGACACATTTGTAATATTTCCTAAAAAGGAAACATACGTACATAGTAGAAACATTTCTCAAACTGGAACTATTACAAACATGTTCTGAAAAAATTTATATTCAGGAAAAAATCTCGGTGTTTCCTATAATCTGAATACATTTCATGTGTTTTACATTTGCCACTTTTCCCAAACCATTACAATTTACAAATACGTTTTCTGAAAAATAATATTAAGGAAAATCTAGGAGTTTTGCTGTTATAAGACAACTAATCATTTGTTTCGCATACAATGTACATTTATATTGCCCAAATGTGAATATTTCCTGACATTCAAAAAGAATAATTTTCTGGGTATGACATTGCAATGACATGATAAGTGTCTAGTTTATTAGTCTTCCTTAGTCTGAGATGCATGTAGTCAAAGATACATACATGTGTACATTCCAGTCTTAATGTGATGGTTTCCTACAATGGCAACCTTGGTTCATCCAAATGCCAGTGTTTCCTGAGTTGGAGACATTCATAAAGTTTCCAAAACATTAACTTTCTCAAACTGGAACAATTACAAACGTAAAAGAAATATACAGTTCTGAGCTATACTCCACATAAACATATTTAATGCACAAGATTTTGACTTTCATGACAGAGCCTTCATCAAGTGATCTGCTGAATTTTATCAAAATTGTTAGTAAATATACAGATTGTCCAAATGTTTATCCATTTCCCATGGATGACCCGATGTTATGTGGAGATACACACTATTGTTTACAAATTACCATGGAGGCTAAAGTGATGAAGAATGGCGACATATTAAACATTGGACAGGTGACGTTATGACGCTATATCATGGTCAACAGATGATATTACGGCATACTAAACAGCTTACTCTATGCCATAGAGACCATATCAACATACCAAATGATGATGGCATAATAACTTGAGCACAAATTAACTTGGAGCATATACCTCAAAGTTCTATAATCTACGAACCCACGTATGAGTCTAAAGCAGTATATCATTACAAATACGTTTCCTGAAAAATAATGTACATGTAAGGGAAAAATCTGTGTGTTTCCTATTATCTGAACAACTTAACATTTGTTTTATACATGTACATGTATCTATATTTCGCTGCCTGAAGGTTTTCTTAAATGGAAACAGTGGCTTGTCCTAAATGTGGAGACATTCAAAAAGCTTCCTAAATCAGGAATAATTATCTCAGTTCCTGCACTGCTGTGCTCAATGACCATCCACAAAAAAGATAGCTTATTACGACCTTGTTATGGGAAAATAAATGTCTTGTTTTTTAGTTCGCCTCTGTTAGTCTAGGTCCGTGTAACCTTGCACAATTCAATTTTCGTTTTTTGTTTTTGTGTTCTCAAAATCAAAAATTGAAAATTGACCGTCAATTTTCAATTTTCGTTTTTCGTTTTGCTTCACGCAAAAATGAAAATCAAATATTGAAAATTGCCTCGACTTGTCCGTTTTTCGTTTTTTGATTTTAACTTTGACGTATCTATGTTAAGTTCTCATGTGGACGGGTTATCATGTCACTTCCGGCACGACGAGTAGAATAGAAAACGCAAATCGTGTCGTATGAGAGGTGTGGAGCGTGAGAGGCATGTGGCCCACCAGGCCATCCTCGGGAGCCAGTGTATTGATCGATTTGTTAGGGTATCTATACATTGCCTTGGTTGCATGGTTGCACACGATAGTTCTGGATAAAAAAAAGATCAAGGGGTATCCTCTAAATCAAACCAATTATTCAACAGGTTCAGCTAGCTCATTACTCCAATCCACTAGCTGGACGGTTTGAGATGTGACATCGCTGGCATAACTTTGATGTCAGGCTGAAATCGACATCGAGAGTCAAGGCAAAAACCGCCGGCTTGGGATACCGACATGCTAATTCAAAATAACCTCGGGGATGAAATGTTCGAGATTGAGGCAACGACTCAAGAACTCACTCGAATCACCAAAAATGTCCAAGTAAACCCTGCAGTGCGGGGATAGCCTATAGTATTGGACCCTTCTACGGAGGGCCAATGATAGGCTGATGCAGCAACAACAACATTTTCCCAGTTATACGCCAGATTTTGAAATCGAAAACGATGCCACGCTATGTCATCGGTCAACTGAGACAGTCACGTGGTTGTGTATGAAGATTGGGGTGGCTCCTATAAATAGTGATCCAATGAAAATGCTCGTCTTAGTTTGAAATGGCGGAGTCGAATGACCAATCTCTGAAGGGGAGACAGCTGGAACAGTACACTATCATTGTCTGTTAATATCTTGAATTAACAGAGAGTACTGCAGTCTATGTGCGGGGATTCACGATTTACCTGGACTTGTGAAGATGCACCAGACAGGTCTGGATATGTGGCATCCCGCTGTTCTCAATGGTTATTGGCCTTGAGGCCTGAGCCAATCAGAACGCAGTCTTAGATTTACTCATTTCTAAAAATAGATGTTTAGAGCGCTACAAAAGCGAACAGCATTCATGCAGACAACCGCTATTTGCTATTGATTTGAAATATAGTATTTATAAAGATACCAGCAAAGATTTAATACCAATAAGAGTAAGTATGCGGCCCGTAAACCACCATTTCAAACAAGCACACAATCGCCACGTTTGATGTCAGACGTCTGAATGCTTCAACGCTTCAGGTCCAATCTTCATTCTCTATTTTTGGGACCTGGATCGTTGGAGCGTTCAGATGCTCGTCAACGTTCAGCGTCAAAAACGCTTCAACGCAAGTGTGGGTGTCAAACGCTTTGAACGCATCGACGTGGGAAGTTTCCTTGGGGGTTATGATTAGGCATCTTCATTTTATCGAGCCAATTTCTACGTTCCCACTTCGAACCTGCCTTGATTCATCTGACCCCTTCAGTGTTCAAAA
>JAVTVY010046483.1:0-20804 GCA_036873755.1 Hanleya hanleyi
CTGCTTATGTAATGCTGGGTGGAGGTCAATTTGAAGTTGATGTGCCAAATTATGTTCATCTGATTGTCATTCTCTGAGACTTTGGGACACCGTTACCCTTTAGTTCCGCAGTAAAGTGTTCTGGATAATGTCTACGCAAGAGACTATAATGTGTACCGCTGAACAATCTGTACCAACTATCGAAATCTTAATCCCATTAAAAGAACTTAAGTAGCATCCAATATTCGACGTTGTGTCATCATTATTAACGTCCGGCTACATTTGGCGTCGCCGACAGGATGGGATATATTCGAAGGTGTTACAGACATTATTGGCTGAAAACTAAAGGGTAACAGTGTGGGTGCCATGTCCATATTCCATGATAGAGGGGGACCCCAGTCCAGGGTAGTGTTTTACTGTGTGGCGGATAGTAGATGGCAAAATTGGAGTTCAGGAACAGTGGAGCCCAATCGGTTCCAGTGTTACAGACTGTAAATAGCAAAATTGGAGTTCAGGAACAGTGGAGCCCAATCTGTTCCAGTGTTACAGACTGTAAATAGCAAAATTGGAGTTCAGGAACAGTGGAGCCCAATCTGTTCCAGTGTTACAGACTGTAAATAACAAAAGTGGAGTTCAGGAACAGTGGAACCGGGTACATTCCAGTTGAAAAAACTGGAAATAACAAAATCGAAGTTCAGGAACAGTGGTGCCTGATGCATTCCAGAGTGGCAGACTGCAAAGGGTAAAATGAGAGTTTGGCCACAGTTGTTCCCCAGAAATCAGCCAAACACATTGTAAATTGCATGAATAGTGTGTATGCTTCGTAGGGACGGTGTTCTGAAGGACTTGGTGAACTTCAGTGAAACTTGGCTGAATTATTGAACTCGTATTGGACGCTGAAGCTATGCACCCTACTTATTAATTGTAGATACATTTTTTTACATTTCTCATCTAATTTTTGGATTAACATGATTCATGATTTGTTCAATGCCATGCCAATGAGATCAATCGTACATGGTTTATGTTCCGCTAGATCCTGAAGTGAAATTCATGCATTTCCAGCGGTAAGTTTGATTCTATGGTGCATTTGATTGATCCATGTGTATTGACTGTACTGATTCGTTATGGAATTGTATATATGCTTGGAGGTTAAGATAGAGTAAGGTAGCTGTATCTCTGTGTGGGGCATATCGACTGATGATTTTCACCATTTGTATGCATATATGAATTCAGTTGTATGTCACTAGTATTGGGGAATTGAGGATTCTAGATCAAGGGTAAAAGGGAGGCTGATCTGCAATCATGGCAACTGTCGAGGAATTGACTGCCAGACTGGCGACTTTAGAGGCGGCCCTTACAGCTGAGAAACAGGCTGGACAGGAACTGAAAACACAGTTGGAGTCCAGGTCTCATCCGCGTGAACGTGTTGTGTATGTGCCTAAGGACAGGGAATTTTCTAAGTTTAGCGGGAGACCACAGTCAGAAAATGATCCAAAAGTGGAAAATTGGGTGGAGGATATGAGGTCCTACCTAACTGCGAGGTCCATCCCAGATAAGGAAAAAGTTGATTTCATCCTGAGCCATTTAGAAGGTCAAGCCAGAGAGGAAATTAGGTACAGGGAGAGAAGTGATCGTGAAGACCCAGAAAAGATCTTAGTGATCCTCTTGGAATCCTTTGGCAATCGATTTTCTGTTGCCAAGTTGTAGCGAGACTTCTTTGACAGACACCAAAACGAAAGTGAATCCTTGCGAGCATTCTCGCATTCTCTAATGGAACTACTGGACAGAGTAATACGGGAAGACCCCCGGTGTGTCCCACAGCGAGAGAAAACACTCACTGATCAGTTCAGTGATAATGTGCGTGATTCTGGATTACGCAGACATTTGAAACGAGTTATGCGGGAGCGGCCTGAAATGGCTTTCTTGGATCTCCGACATGAGGCGATCAGGTGGTCAGAAGAAGAAGAGGACCACTGCAAAGGAAAGCCGAAGCGCACGACAGTTCACGAAGCTGTTGCTATATCCCCAGCGCCATCAGATGGTCAGCTTGGGAGGCTCACCAAGATGGTAGAGAACAATCAAGTCCAGTTGGAAAAACTTCAGAAAATGTTGGAGGCGGATAAACAGCGAAGGTTCCAGTCAACCGGAAGTAGCAAATTCACGAATGGTAAAAAGAGCCAGCCGAAGGGAGAGAAATTGTGTTTCTACTGTCAACAACCGAATAATTTTATCAGGAATTGTCCAGAAAAAGCACGCGCAGACTATCACGCGGGTAGAGAGAAGGCCACTGCTAGTGACAATGTGGTAAGTGCTGTTGGTGCAGATTCTTCTCATGCTAAGTCGACAGAGGACATGGTGTCTCGCACCATAGAAGATTGTCTAGTAACCGATGTTAACATGGGCGGGGTTGCAGTTCCCTGCTTATTAGACACAGGGTCGATGGTGACCACAATATCGGAGAGGTTGTTCGAGAAGCACTTCAAATCCAAGGAATTGCTGCAAACTGCTGGGTGGCTGAAATTGAGGGCTGCCAATGGCCTTGAAATTCCTTATATTGGTTACTTAGAACTGGACATTGAAGTGAACGGAGAGTGTGTACCACAACGCGGAGTACTAGTTGTTAAGGACACTGTAGACAATGAAGCAGTACCTGGCCTGATAGGGATGAATGTGCTGAAACATATTGCCTCTGGTCCACGCCTTTCACAGGGACAAGGTGGTGTTGACTGTGAACATGTATTGGGATTCGCCCGCGTGGCAGGGAGTAGGGCCGTCGTGGTGCCTGCTCACTCCATGAAGGTAGTTGCAGTGACCGGAAGGAGAGATCCCATCGGAGGACCAGTTGTGGTAGAACCCTTGCGGGGTAACGCACCCCACATTCCAGGAGCAGTCCTCCTTATGAACACCATAACTCAAAGTTCCCAAGGGCCACTGCAGGTGAAGGTGCTGAACCTAGGCGCAGATGATGCCTATCTTCAACCCAGGACAAAGGTTGGTCTGATCTCCAGATCTGACACAGTAGTCAGCGATGAACAGTTCCAGTTCACGCGTGTAGGAGATATGGAAGTTATACAGAGAGCTACTTCCCTATCCTCAGAAAACGATGGTCAGGTTACAGTACATGGCGAAACCATCAGAGTGGACTTGTCACATCTAGATGTGGATGTGGATGATCGAAAGCAGATTGAGGCTTTCTTTGCCGAAAACCGAGATGTTTTCGCTACAACTGACGATGAACTGGGTTATTGTGATGTTGTTCGACACAAGATACCCACCTTGGATGACACTCCTGTGGTTCAATCATATCGGCGTATCCCTCCATCGCAATTCCAAGAGGTAAAGGATCACATTACGAAATTGTTGGCCCAGAAAGTCATACGTCCGAGTTGTAGTCCATATGCTTCCCCGGTGGTCCTGGTTCGCAAACGCAATGGTAGCTTGAGGCTATGTGTAGACTATCGACGGTTGAATGCAGCTACTCGACGCGATGCCTTTCCTATGCCTGACATAGAACAATCTTTCACAACCTTGTCTGGAGCTCGGTGGTTCACGACACTCGATCTCATGTGTGGCTATAACCAAGTGGCTATGGATGAAGACGACATCCATAAGACAGCGTTCGTCACGCCGATGGGGCTTTTTGAATTTACGAGAATGCCATTCGGTTTATCAAACGCCCCAGCAACCTTCCAAAGATTGATGCAACACTGTCTGGAGGAACAGCTATCGGAAACTGTAATAGTGTATCTGGACGATGTTATTGTATTTTCCTCCACCATTCAGGAACATCTCAAACACCTTAAGGTCGTCTTAAAGCAGTTGAAGGATTATGGAATGAAACTAAATCCTCAAAAGTGTCACTTCTTCAAAACCAAAGTCCGGTTCCTGGGTCATATTATCTCTGGTGAGGGTGTGGCAACCGATCCAGATAAAGTGACTTCAGTGGCAGAATGGCCAGTTCCCCGAAAGACGAAGGACTTGAGATCCTTCTTGGGTCTAGCAAGTTATTATAGGCGCTACATCCGAGGTTTTGCGAAACTTAGTGCACCTCTCCATGCCATGGTAGCCAATGGGTTGAAGGGCAACTTTTCGTGGGACGACAAATGCCAGGAGGCGTTTGAAAGCATAAACATGAAATTTACGAGTGCACCAATCTTGGGATTTGCAAACTTCAGAGAACCATTCGTCCTTGAGACTGATGCGAGCCTTCAAGGTCTCGGAGCAGTTCTGTCCCAGTGGCAAGATGGGAAACTACGTGTAATAGCATACGCCAGTAGGGTTCTGAGACCCTCAGAACGTTCAGCGAGCAACTACAGCTCCTTCAAACTTGAGTTCCTGGCACTAAAATGGGCCGTGTGTGAGAAATTTAAAGATTACCTCATGGGCCAAAGCTTCACGGTCTTTACTGACAACAACCCCCTGAACTACCTCACCACAGCTAGATTAGGGGCAGTTGAACAAAGATGGGCTTCCCAATTAGCTCTCTTTAAATTTGAAATCAAGTTTCGTTCGGGACAGGAGAACAGGAATGCAGATAGTTTGTCACGGCGCCCAGGTATGCAAGATGAAACAGAGGAGCCCGAGGAAGTGCAAGCGGTTCTGTTCGAGGTAACAACAGGAACCCCGATCCCCCTGGATGTGCAGTCGACGGTGAAAGAGCAACCACCAGCTCATGTTGCAGAAGTGAATGTTGTTGCAGCAATGCCTGCGCTGACCAGGAAGGAAATTGTGGAACGTCAAAAACAGGATCCTACAATAGCCAGAGTGCTTTTCTACTTGAACAGAGGATCCAAACCTGATTGTGAGGAGCGGCTACAAGACTCACCGGCTGTCACGATGATTCTCCGTCAGTGGGACCGACTCCGGTTTGATGAGCATGGTGTCTTGTGTCGAGTGACATGTGACAAGAGAGATGGTGAGAGAGTACAGACAGTACTCCCAGAAGTAATGAAACATGACATCCTCGTGGGCCTTCATGACCGGGCAGGTCACCAGGGTCTAGAGCGCACTACGATGCTGGCAAGAGATAGGGTGTATTGGCCAGGTATGCAACGAGACATCGAGGAGTACTGTAAGGCCTGTGAACGGTGTACTATCGCGAAGTTACCGCAACCTGGAATTCGTGTTGCCATGGGTTCATTGAAGGCAAGCCGACCCCAGGAGATTGTTGCTATGGATTATACTCAGCTTGAGGTCAGCACGGATGGGAAAGAGAATTTATTGGTTCTTACCGATGTTTTCACAAAATATGCGGTGGCAGTCCCAACACGTGACCAGACAGCAAAGAGTGCTGCCAAGGTGTTAATCAACGAGTGGTTTATGAAGTACGGGACCCCTCTTCGTCTCCACTCTGATCAGGGGAAGTGCTTCGAGGCTGCTGTAATCTCGGAACTGTGTAAAACCTACGGGATCAAAAAGAGCCGCACTAGCCCTTACCACCCGCAAGGCAACGGGCAATGCGAAAGGTATAATCGCACGTTGCACGACCTTCTAAGGACACTTCCACCCGAAAAGAAACGCCATTGGCCTCTGCATTTACCGGAGCTCGTTTACATCTATAACTCGACTCCGCATTCCACAACTGGCTTTGCGCCATATTATTTGATGTATGGGCGGGATGCCCGCCTTCCTGTTGATCATCTTCTAGGAAGTGACGATGCTTCGTTGACCTCCACTGTCGATGACTGGTTGGAAGAACATCAGAAACGGCTAAGACTAGCATGGAGAAAAGCGGGGGAGCGCATCAATGACAGAGCTGATAAGCAGGACGAGAAGACCCAGAGGAATGACAACTCCTCAACTTTGAAACTCGGTCAAAGAGTGTACATTCGCAATCGTGGGCTACGTGGCCGAAACAAAATACAAGACCACTACAAAAGTGTGGTCTATCATGTTGTAGACATTCCAGAGACAGATGCTCCAACAGTTGGAGTGAAACCTGCAGATGGTTCGGGACAGACACGATACATTCATCGGTCTGAGATTCGTCTTTGTCCCCCTGTTAAGCAAGACATCGTGACTGAGTTGGGGAAACCTGCAAAACCCAGACTCATTGCACAGAAACTAGAGAAGAGTGGAGATTCATCTGATGAGGGTACTGGGATGGTAATTGTCGGAACTGACTCCTATGACTCCAGCTCGTCTCATGATGCTGCTAGCGAAGGATCTGATACTGAGGTGCAACTTCGTCGAACGACGCGACCCACAGCAGGCAAACATGGCAATGTACACGACGAGCCTCGTTCAGTTGTGCAGCAGAAGGTAACTAAGGTGCCAGCAGATGAAGACATACCTGCTCAGCACCAGTCAATCTTAGACCTTGCTGCACGCGTCATCTAAGAAGCAGGAAAGCTTCTTTTACAGACTGATTCTGCTAAGACTAACTAGTTAGTAGCTCTGCATTGTAAGTAACTATGTTTTTGTTTCTGTACCCACTATGAGTTAACTATTTGTATGTTGTGAAGATTGTTGGGTCGTTGAGGACACCGACTGTAGCAGGGGAGATTGTGGGCAGTGGTATAATTGTTTATTACCCATGCCTTATCGTACCTCAAGTCATTGAGCATTACTTGCACTGTATAGGATAACCTAGGCACCAGTAGATCCACTAGAGGGCGTCGTTATCTGACCTGTTTCTGACATGGACTGGCGCCATTTTCTTCAAACACCACCAGAAGTGCGTGTTTGCTAACTTCATGTTTCGTCCAGTATTACAAGTTGTGAGAGATGTGGACTGGATACTTACCTGATTTTGGTATAGCTGGTCGGAATTGAGAATCTGCTTATGTAATGCTGGGTGGAGGTCAATTTGAAGTTGATGTGCCAAATTATGTTCATCTGATTGTCATTCTCTGAGACTTTGGGACACCGTTACCCATTAGTTCCGCAGTAAAGTGTTCTGGATAATGTCTACGCAAGAGACTATAATGTGTACCGCTGAACAATCTGTACCAACTATCGAAATCTTAATCCCATTAAAAGAACTTAAGTAGCATCCAATATTCGACGTTGTGTCATCATTATTAACGTCCGGCTACACCTGCAGTCACTGCAATTCAAACATAGTACCGAGGCATGCACCGAACATTTCTCTGAACGATCCAGGCAAGTTACGGGACTTAGTCATTTACGAGGACGTTGCGAAAGATTTGCGAGAACATTACTGCCGGGTAGACAAAGTGGTAGTCAGAAATCCATACTTTGAGCTTCTCTTTGAGTTACGAGATTCTTAAAGTTACATGCTTTGGAAAAGGAAATGTTGCTCCGGGGTCCTAGATCGCCGGAGAGGCGTTCTAAGCGTTTTCCCGGAATTAAATCTGAACATAATGTATGCAGATTTAGGGTTATATTATACAGCTCTGAGACCTTAGATGACCTGAGATGCATTCTGAGCGATTTCCAACAATTAAACTAACAAGTCATTTGTCAAATATCAGTATTATATTTTATTCTCTTGTCATCTTGAAAACACAATAATAACGCTTTGGGCCTATCACAGCCCAACAGGCGGGGGTCCAGGGGCCGCCTAGGCCCCGGAAGCTCTGGGGTCCTAGATAGACGGAGGTGCGTTCTGAACGTTTTTCCGGAAATCATACTGCATGCACATTTAGGATTCTATTTTCACGATTTTTTTCGCAATTATAAGCATGCATCGATATTGAAAACATCGCACCTCATGCCTTCATCCATTTGACGTTCTAGTTATATTTAAAACATACAAAACGATGACTTATAGTTCGTGGGAGGGAAACCAATATGCCTACAGATACGATACATTCACACAAAGATAAAACAAGGAAATCCTCACAGCCCAACAGGCGAGGGTCCACGAGCCGTTTAGGCCCCGGAAGCTCCGAAGTTCCAGATCTCCAGAGACGCGTTCTAAGAGTTTTCCCAGAAATAAATTCGAACGTAATGTATGCAGATTTATGGTTCTATTTTCACGTATGTTTCGCATTCATAAGCACTCATCGATATTGAAAAAATCATACTTCATGCCTGAATCTATTTGACTGTTTAGTTATATTTATCACATAAAAAGAACACATAAAAAACCGATGAGCTTTACATCATGGAACATTAGAACCAATATGATAGCGATTCATTTACACAAAGCTAAAATGAGCGATCGTCATAGCCTGACAGGCGAGGGTCCAGGGGCCGCCTAGGCCCCGGAAGCTCCGGGGTCTCCGGTTGCCGGAGATGCGTTTTACCCGTTTTCCCGGAAACAAATCTGAACACAATGTATATAGATTTATGGTTCTATTTTCACATTTGTTTCGCATAAACCCGCATCGACATTGAAGAATATGCTGGACTCCATTTGACTACCTGGTTTGACACAAACAAAACGGGAATATAACACACCCCTACACGTCCTGGCATTATATCTGTAATTTTTATGTGGGGACATGGTCAGTTAGGGATGTTGAAAAGTGGGTGGCCAAAAGATATTCGGGCCCCCTAAATCAAAAGTGAGGGTCCGCTTCCGACGCCACTGTAACCATGTTAAAATGATTAAAACTAAACATCATCAGATCACTTTCCTATCCATATGTCAATATGTCATTTCATGACTGTGAACATTAAACTTTTGCTGAAAATATCACAATAATATTGTGTAGAATATCAAACTGTGTATCATGGACTATATCTCGTGGCCATGGTGAAATACTGACTAGAAAAAAAATTAAACTGATATATTTTCCGGAAATGAAGTATCACGAATGTAGTATAGCCTTCAGCATAGCTTATACATATACAGCGATATTTCAGTTTATTGCCCGCTTTGCACTTCGCCAACGGTAGACCGGGGCTGCCGATGCTTCATTATCAAATCCACACGCATCGAGCAGAAGGAAAAAAAACACACGAGTTAGTGTTAATGATTAATTGAATAGTAAATTCGCCTGCTTTATCCGTCGAGGGTTCCCCTGCAGTATCCGTCAAGGGTGGAGTCTCATGACCAGAGCTACAGCTCTTTCATAATCCACTTTATTACCGTAAAACGGAAAGTCGTGGTAAACCCATTGTTGAGCGAACTGACGCGTCACTACTGGAACGGAGCATGCTTACGTGCCTGGAGACGGACATTTTTTATTTCTTTCTTCTCCCTTTTGCTTTTTTTGTTTTGTTTTGGTTTTTTAAATTAGCGTAGGGAATGGTGCTCTGTCAGAGCAGTTGAGAAGTAAATGTTTCTAGTCCCCAATAAGACAGGAAACTGGAAAAGAAACACAAATTTGAAGTGAGAAAGGTCAAGATCAGAGATTTGTTAGAATGCAAGAATCAAATCAGGCATCACTAGAAAGCCATTCTCCATGGATATATTTATTTGACATTCAACTTCAAGGTACCTCATCTGAAGAGAGTACATAATAATAATCAATGAACAATAATTAAAGCACACACACACAAAAATAAACAACTGGTTATAGGTTACTGAATTTAAAACACAATGATGATTTTATTATCGATTTCTTCAGTAATAACAGATAATAGGGTCATTGTTGTGTTTAAATTTAGTAATTTCTCTCATAAATCCAGTCATTTTTTATTTCTTTATGAGGTAGAACATTTTTTAACTAATGACTGAACTGAAGAAATTATGCAATGTTGTATAGGCTGGATATATAAAACGTGCAGTATAATATGACTTCAATCTCAACGCAATTCCAAGACCAGCAAATGAGTGAAAACGGATACCATCGGAATGTGTGTCAACATTACAATGTATGGTCAGTTAGGCTAAAAATAGATTACTCAGGAATCTCCACTTTAACTGTTAAACTAGCCATATTATAGATATCTCATATAGTACATGTAGATCTAATATACTGATTACGACGTATGAGTGAGCGCACACATGCATGTGTGCTTTTAATATAGATATAATTAAAATATGTTTTGGAAGCTGACGTTTTAGAACAACAACAACGATCACCGAAAGCCAACAAAAGATTTACCTTCATTGGACCTCTGACGCTTCTGTGAGAAGAAGTTTTTCAAAGTTGCTTGGCGCTTCAGGACAATGATTTATAAAATACATGTCAAGTGATATTCGTGGCTCGGTAAAACTTCGCAGCAGACGAAATAACAACCTCCATTCTCCGATCAAATGATTTGCTTCCTTCATGCATCGTGGCATATACAGCTCGCCTGACGCGAGATTCTAGGATTTCGGTAGCCTTCCGCGATACCACCTGCTAACAGCGACCAGCATGATCAGGAGGGTTCCCGAATATTTCGAACAATTTACTGCAGATGTTTGGGAAGCGTGGCGTGGACTGTTAGGGAAAACATGGCGGAGCTACCTGGAAACGTATAATGCCGACATATTTTGGCAAGTACCTTTAAAGTTACTGGGCGCATCATTTTTTTTAGCTCATCTGGGCCGAAGGCACGATGGGCTTATGTCATGGCCTGACTGTCCGTCGTCCGTCGTGTGTCGTGTGTCGTCCGTCGTGCGTCGTGCGTAAACATCTTCTTCTCTGAAACCGCTTGGCCGATTAAGCGGAAACTTGGCATGCATGTTCCCCCCAATGAGTACACCAGAATTTGTTCATGTAGTGTCGATACAATTTCAAATATGGCTGCCATGGCGGCCATCTTGAATTTGCCAGTGAAATCTTGTCATCATTATTTTTCGGTAACTACTTCATGGATCTTTCTCAAATTTGGCACACTGGTTCCCCTTTGGGTCTAGTTGTACAACATGTGTACTTTAGTCCAATTTGAATATCCAATATGGCCACCAGGCGGCCATCTTGGATTTCCCCATGAAACTTTGTTATCGCGGTTTCTCAGGAACTACTTCATGGATCTTTCTCAAACTTGGTACACAGGTTCCCCTTGGGGTCTAGTTGTGCAAGATACCTTTTCTGCTTTGATTCGAAAATCAAATATGGCCACCAGACGGCCATCTTGGATTTCCCCATGAAACATTGTTATCATGATTTCTCAGGAAGTACTGCTTGGATCTTTCTCAAATTTGGTACACAGGTTTTCCTTCGGGTCTAGTTGTACAACATGTGTACTTTAGTCCAATTTGAATATCCAATATGGCCACCAGGCGACCATCTTGGATTTCCCCATGAAAATTTGTTATCGTGATTTCTGAGGAAGTACTGCATGGATCTTTTTCAAATTTGGTACACAGGTTCCTCTTGGGGTCTAGTTGTGCAATATACCTTTTCTGGTCTGATTCGAAATCCAATATGGCCACCAGGCGGCCATCTTGAATTTTACCATGAAATTTTGTTATCGTGAATTTTCAGGAAATTACTGTATGGATCTTTGGCACAGGTTCCCCTTGTGGTCCAGTTGTGCAAGATACCTTTTTGGTCCATTTCGAAAATCCAACATGGCCGCATCTTGAATTTCCCATGAAACTTATGTTATCATGAAATCTTTGAAAATTACTGCATGGATCAATTAGTGTTCAGGGGGGACAACACAAGTTAGAAACTCATCTATTGCAGTTCTTTAGTAAAAATTTCTCACAGCTACTCTCTCCAGTTACAGCCAGATGAGCTACAGTGCCGTGGCACTATCTTTTTGCTTTAGTGCTGGGCGGCCGAAGTTAGTCCCAGGCGCTTAAAAGTCACAGGGAAGCATACAGTCAAGGGTTCCCGATGGGCATGACAGTGCACTCGAGTCATCAATAAATAATAAAAAATTAATTATAAATCAAATTTTCATCAGAATTCGATCAGCTCAGAACTTGCTGGTAACAATGCCCTAATGCACGTTCATACCAAAAATTGAGGTTCGAATGTCAACGGTTCTTCTTATTTTGCCGACGAAAGGATTCGGATGGACTGACTGACTCACTCATTACCGGACAATCTGCGATCTGTAGCCTGCTTCGTAGGAAAAAATTGTATTGAAGCCATTTTAGCACCAGAATTGTGTTGAAAATAACACAAATTGTGTAAGAATCAACATTAATTTGTATTGAACTCAACACAATTTGTGTTGATATATTAAGTTTAACACAAAACCATGTTGCTTTCAACACAAAAGAATTTGTGTTGAAGTCATTTTAGCACAAAATTGTGTTAAAACAACACAATATTTTTCGCAGTGTGTGCTATATGGCAATAACGCTTATACAATTAAAGGGACAATGATCAAAATCCATTTCACTGTTGTTCATCTTAGTAATAAGCAAATAAAAAGTTTTGTCTATAGAGATGAAAAATATATATTTATAGGTTTTGTTTCACATTCTGCTTCATAAATTCAATATCAAAGTATTCAACTCATAGACGAAATTGGGGAAAACAGTGAAAATATTACACCAATTCGCCTTCAAAGATGACCGCCTCCTGACAGAATCTGGTCACAATTTCAGGCACCTTTTACTGTTCCGTAAATTTAATGAGTGCATGTTGTTTGCTGTTTTATATCTTATCGTACTCGATTTGCGAAGAACTTAATTGTGCTTTGATTTGTTTACATGTAAACACTTTATTTAAAAATCACCTGCAATGCCTAATTTCAGGTATACCCGCATGGCCCAACATTTTGAACGCAGGCATGCCTTTTCTTTGACATTGTGAAACTCATGCACTCAGAATTATAAATGAAAGCTCTGTGTAACACGGACAGAGCATTTCCCCGAATACATGTGTAATGAAAAAATATACTGTAAGGATGTTTGGTACTTAATTTTATACATGGGCAAGTACGGTTGACAAATACATTTCGTTACATGTAAGATGGGTTTGAACTCTCACTGAGATATTAATTTACAACGCCATTGATCATGTTGATAAGTTTCATTGTAACTGGTATAATATCAGTCATGAAACATTGGCAATACAATAGAGATCTACAACTATGCGTTTTATTGTAAGTCTTGTTACTGTATTTCAGGCATTCTCAGTAAATTGCGATGGTAGATGAATGCTTATGGATATACTGTTTCAAATTGGTGATATGTAAAATTTGAGTGTTCTTGGCAAGAATTTGAAAGGAATAGTCCGCCAGTCGGCTGAGAGTTACCAAAGGTGTATGATAAATGCATCTACATGTCACAACCAGCGACCATCAAAATATGTGACGTCTAGCTTCGAATAACATCAAACGACCTACCACAGACAATTCAGTCTGGAGGGCCAAGCAGTGATCTAAAGAGGCTTTGCGATTGCCTGATTTGTCTTGCATTAGTCAAAAAACTCAATTGTTCCCACCTCTTGCATATCGCACAAATTTCCAGAACTAGATATTTTTGAAAATTGGCGAAGCTGGCCAACATACTAATTACTTACAGTATTTTCGTTATTTCGCGATTACACTATCTTTAGTATAGCACAGATTCTAGTGCTGAAAATTGGTCGAGTCCCATATGAGATTCGATCTAGCGATCACCAGATTAAAGCACCTAAATCGCCAGCACTCTTTATGTCGGCGATATAAACCACTCGGTCAATGGGCCTTCCACAAAAATAGGAGGTAGCAGGCCGGTAGTCTTGAAAGCGAACATACAGTACCCCACTGATTACCGTAATTACAACACATATAAGGGAAGTGGGAAGAGGTGCCGACATACTGACAGAGTCACATGACTTCACGGTATATAGTCTTCCGGTTAACCTATTCTAAAGCACATACCAAGAATCTAACGATTCGTGATATGTGTTGTATCTCAGGTACGTTTTTTTGTACCTGTTCTTTTGGCAACTTGGATGATATGACCACACGGCCCCTAGCACCAGCATAAGCGGTATTAGATACAAATCTAGAGACCTATGATGGAAATGCTCTGACAACTCGTATATTGGTAATTGGTGAGCTGTTTCGCTGTGACAACTCGTACACTGGGGATTGGCGAGCTGTATCATCGTCAGATGAAAATGACGGCATTTAACACAAAAGACTAGTCTGTAAGGCCCGATGTCGACCCAGCATCAACTTCTCACAAATGCCAACATATATCAAAGACCAAAAGGTCTGTACAGGGGGCGGGCCTCGGGGACGAAACGTCCACCAGCAGAATCTCGCCATACACATGTAAAAATGACACAGCTCCCATAGCTGACTTCATAGGAAGATGTATTTTTTGTCATTTAGAAAGTGATCGCATAACAGTAGTTTCGTTATACTAAGATAGTGTAATCACAAAATAACGAAAATACTGTTATATGATCAGTTTCTAAATGACAAAAATATTTCTTCCTATACAACTGACTTAGTGGGAATACCCTGCAAATCAACCATAAATATACAATAAAAAGACCTTAAAATAACTAGATAAATTTCAAGACTGGTGACGGGTGAGTACAACAGCACCCACATACCATCTTAGCTTGCTAAGGGCATTTCACGTTTCACTTAACACTACTCTTAGCTCAATGACTTCATTCTCCGTGTATTTCGCCCGATGTCAGCTTCCCCAAGTATCAAGTCGCATGTCCGCCCCATTTAAACGAGCCAATGAAATGGTCCGTATTCAAATACGTTGACCTGGAATCTCAGACATGAGACATGTCAATTTCACTTAAGCGCTCGACATACTCGAGGCGCAAGACTGTGGGAGACCGAACCGAAGTTGTGCGAATTAGCTATTTTATTTCTCACTCTAATGGAGCATGCTTCTTTGTTTTCCTTAAGAAAAATAATATTACAAGCGGCCTAACATATTTGTAAAAAATAAAATTGGACGACAGTACACAGGGAAATGATATGCTTTTTATTTTGTGATGGGGGCACTCCGAGGTCCACCAAGGGATCGTTTCAATCGATCGCTTTCTGGAGGTGTGTCTTCGTTTTATGAATGTGACTGTGCCGATGTCGGAGCTAACGGGACCAATCGGATGTGACCATTTGGGAAACGCCCTAATACACTCAGATATCACCCGTTACCGCATGGCTACGAGCAGAAGTTTCTACGTATGATCGTGTCATGCGTTCGGGTGATGCCACATACCAGTGGTATTGATATTTATACATGTCTAACATTTCTCTCATGTACATGTACATGTAGAGAGGAAGTCCAGAAAAATACATGGCATAATGTAGTCAATGGGGCTAGGGACCGTGTGGATAGTTCATAGTCTCCACATGAACAGCTGGCATGAAAGCGCGGCTGAGATATTAAAGCTACGTCCGAGAATCCACCGTATTCTCGGATCTGAATGTGAAGTGCCAAGGGATATTCTCCTGTAGAGTCATATGGTTGCTTTTTAGTCGCCAGATGTCGTCAATTCTTCCCACCTCTTGCATATCGCTCAAATTCATACAGTGAACCTACTTGTACTAGTGGTTTGGCGCTATTACATAACACAGCAAATGCAAACTGGAAACTCGGCCATTTCTTTAACAAGAAAGTAGAATTGTAAGACAGCATGAATGTGTGACAAGAATACAATAGTATAGTCAGCATGGATAACAGAAATTGTGAAATTGTGAGTGAGGCCTGTTAAGTTTTCAATGTAAATGAGCAACAATTTAAATTATTGGTTTACAACAGTTTATGGGCATGGTGAACTAAATGCAGAGCATTCAGTAAGGGAGACTACAAACCTGTAAACTACTGAATGAGCAGCGCCACAAAAAAGGTCAGTTCTTTAAATCTATGTCCATTTCAAGACGATGTGTCTTTTAATTGCCTTTTCTTGGAGGTTTTCAAAGTGTTGTGTTGATCACTTTAGACTGTTGGGTTGTTAACTTGTTTTGTTGGCATATTTTAATAATCAATTTGTTTGATCGTCGCAATATAGCTGAAATATTGCTGAAGGCGACGTTAAATCTTAATTTCCTCGCTCTCCGTCTTTTCCTGGAGAAATATTTTGTTAACACTCGGTATGTAATGTGAAATGTGTATTAGATTTCGACACCAATATCTGTTCAGTTTTTGTCCCCTATTGCCAGAAGGATAATGGGCATGGTATTTAGTGATATGTTCTCGAGACATCAAAATTGGAAGGATGCAAGAGGTGGGAAGAATTGGCGACGTCTGGGGACTAAAAAACAACCATATGACTCTACAGGAAAGCTTCCCTCTGCCCCTCACATTTATACCCGAGAATTTTATTGCAGATGTTCATGTGGAGACAATGAAGTATCCACACGGCTCCTAGCACCGGATTACCGGAATTAGATACGCTAGCTCGGGAGCTGTGATGACTCAAATAAATAAATCACCTGGTGTTAATAGACGGGCATCGTGTATGCCTAATGGAATAAACGCCTCAGCACAGGGTAAACCTGGTAAATGCAAGAATACCCAGAAGAACTAACATGTAATGTCCGAGGTCTTTCGACTTAAATTTACCACCAAAACAATAAATCAACATATATTTGTCGAGTGACATGACCTACAGATTAGTCTGTTGGCAGAATTACTGTTATCAGCGCTCTCCTTAACTGCTAAACTTGGTAACTGCAAATATGTAGTGTGTGATTGACTGAGAATTGCCAATTGTGTGATTAGACAATATACTATTTACTGTCTTTCCAGCAGAAGCTGCAGGTACAGGGCTATAATCTATGTTTGGTAAAAGTGGTGTACATGTAGATGGGGTTTTAGGATTTAATTAATCTTTACATATTAGTGGTCATTTTGGATCTCACAGGAAAAAACTTAAACACTTTTAATTCCTACGAAGTAGGCTTTAGACATTTGATTTATAATTATTTTTTAAATTATTTATTGAGGCTCAGCGAGTGCACTGTCATGCCCATAGGGAACCCTTGGCTGTATGTTTCACTGTATATATAACACAGTACAAAACCTGGTGGGATATGCCATCCGTAATTGTTTTGAGAGCTAGAGGTCACAGCAGTGTATATTTTAATACTCTGGCATTTAGATAATTTCCGCAGCTGGCCTCCGCCGGCTCCGTCCGCTGATTCACATTACGGTGTCATGGACAAATGTCACTGACATGCTATCTGCGGTTGTACTTTCCAAAGATATCGGTCCTGTCAGCTCCGTATCCAAAACAGATAAAGAGAAATTGGATTCTTGCCACGTGTTGATACATTATTGTCAAAACAGAAAATTGTTTTTCTAAGTGCGCAGAATAACACCGGTACTGATACAATAGTTAAATCCCTGCAACTCTGACCCGAGCTCAACACCATTCATCTGACTCATCTAATTACCGTTCACGCTTGCGGTGGTGATGCATTCAAGTTTATCCCTCTCTGAAAGATGCTGGCGTACTGACAAGAAGTCATAGGACCCCACAGGCAAATATACTGATTGCATGTTTTCAAAATCATCATAATAACCAAAACTTATTCTAAAAAAATATTCGAATTAACCGAATCGGACAGTCTTGTGCCTACTGTGGTCACGCCTTTAAGGTGTGAGGGACTTGTAGACTGTTAAATTTACTGACTTATTTCAGGAAACCATAGGGGCACGGGATATGAGTACCGGGTTACGTTGGGTGTTTTCGTTCACTATAATTGGGTACGTCTGTCCAAATTTGCATGAAATAAAAATATAAAATAAACATAGGAAGGTTTCCTGCAAGATTGACATATTCAACAGTTTTGAATGGTTACAGCAAGACATCATACTGTTCGTGACAGAAAATTCTTATAAATGATCAATATTCCTACGAAGTAGGCTACCATCTGCAAATTGTCCGGTAGTCAGTCAGTTCATCCGAGACTTTTCGTCCGCAAAATAAGGAGAACCGTTGACATTAGAATCTTGATTTTTTGCATGAAGGTGCATTAGGAGACTGTTACCATCAAGTTCTGAGCTGACCTACATTTGATGAAAATTTCTGGTGATCTTTGATGAAAATCACTGGTGATTCTGACTTGGGCGTGCCCATCTTAATATAGGCAGGATTTCAACTTGGAGCGGTGGGATTTCTAAGAGCTCAGTGCGCGTCGGAGTCCTAATGCCTACCCTACTTCGTAGGTCCTGTGACGTTAGTCACATTGCTCATGTATATTCCATCTTCATTTTATCCAGCCAATTTCTACGTTCCCACTTCGAACCTGCCTTGATTTATCTGACCCCTTCAGCGTTCAAAATCCGAGGTGTAAATTTCACCAGCTAACGACAGAAGAACCAATCAGAACGTACACATCGATTGCGAGTGAAGTTACGTAGAGTGACATCATCCTCTATTAGCAGCCTCCTTCCTCCTAATATGGTGCCCACTAATTACGTCAGCCAATCAATAACGCTCTTGTGCGACCCATTTCGAATTTCAAATGTTTTCGATGTCAGTGACGTCTCGTGTCTATTCATAACTTATTTGAACATTGAAGGGGTCCAGATATATCAAGGGAAGTTCGAAGTGGGAACGTAGAAATTGGCTGGATAAAATGAAGACGGTATATTCATGTCTGATCCTTTTTCACAGCTGTTCGCTCTTGAAGGCAGCCATCTTCCAATTGACATACATGGTTCGAAGTCAAGTTGCCCCAAACACCTTCTTCTACGATAACCCATACACCGGACCTGTGTTGTAACACCTATAGCAGGTTACCAAGATTAGGCAATTGGGTAACCTGTAACATGTGATTCAGGATGAAATACATGTTAACACGAAATAGTATGGTAACCCATAGAGGGTCTTCTAAAACTGGAATTGTGAACGGGGTTACCATTCATCATAACACAACTGGGGTTTTTTCCAATCCAATGTCTATCCTTTGTGATCAGTGAAAGCAACTCTGAAGAAGATCCAACAATTTGAAGCGATACGCCAAATACATTTTATAATTAAATTATAGTTTTAAATATAATTAAATTTTAGTGTCAAGTCATGACATTATTTACATGTACGATAGCTTTAACTAGATAAATAAATATTATGAAAAAATATAATTAAATTATGATTATAAATATAATTAAATTTTAGTGTCAAATAGAACTGTGACTTGACACTATTTACATGTAAGATAGCTTTAACTGGATACAATATCGCATTGACACGTAGCCAGACAAATTCCCCAGAGAAATTCTCCTTTTTAAATGGTGATACCCGAAGGAGTAATTTTTTCATTAAAAATATATTTTTAGATTGCAAGAAAGTACCTTGCACGCTGGAATTTTGTATTCATGTTTGGCAACCCCTATGTCAAACCCCAAATGCAACTTTTGACTGATGAGATCACCAAATTTCGATTTGAAATAAATCATGCTATTGCCATTGCCTAAAATGCACCCTTGTACTGATACCAGTTGCATCAAAATCTTTTCAATATGTATCATCAACTATCACTATAACCTTAGTGCAAGAAAACCCAACAAGTCAATCGAACAAGATTGGTAAAATCAATCAAGTTTACCTATATTCCTACCGTAGTTGGGTGAGTGGATAGAATTTAACGTCCCTTTCAACAATATTTTAGCTATATCGCGACGAACAAACTAAGCACCACCCAGACAAGCTGCGTGGTGCTTACAAATCATTGGTGAATAAACGCAACAATAATAAAGTCAGGGAAATCCCTTTAATTTGCAGCAGGATAGGAAACAAAGTTTTAGAAAACTTGGGGAGAAATGCAAGTGGTGGGAAAAACTGACGACGTCTGGGGACTAAAGATCAACCATATGAGTCTACAGGAAGGCTTCCCTCGGTACCTCACACTCAGACCGGAGGGTTCTCGAACGTAGCTTTAGTATCTCAGCCGCGCTTTTATTGCAGATGTTCATGTCGAGAGTATGAAGTATCCACACGGCCCCTAGCATCGGCTTAAGCTGAATTAGATACGGTTGCTCGGGGGCTATGATGACCGATAAGCTCGAACAAATAAGTCATCTGATGTTAATGAAAGAGCATCGAGGACGTCTGATGGAGTAGACCCTTAATATGATGTAAACCTGGTAAATGAAAGAATACCAATGAAAACTAACCTGTAATGCTCGATGTTGTACGGCTTAATTATTTTTTTTAGATATTCGCCTTGTATATTATGATGGCGGTGGAGCAACTTACCACTCGGAAAATATTATATTCATGGTTGGGACTCTTGTCAACCTCAAAAGGTTTAGTCCGATTTTGCGTTTCCTAAACGGACTCATTATAGTCACAAGAAACCCCAAAACATTTTAAACCAAACAAAGTTTCATTAGGCCCGAATATAGTCCTCACCTATTTGTTTCCAAGATTATCGTGTATACATGTATTATGGACAGTACCCATGTACATTTTATAAGAATGATTTAAGTGATGATTTGATTGTGTGCATAGCCAAATTCTGGCCAACAATACAGGGCCTACAGCTTTATTAACAGAAGCGGACAACAAATTCTGTAAAGTGGAGTTTGCAATTAAACTAGCCACTTAAGCCTTCATGTCATGTTCAATATTCGGACACTGATGCACAGGTGACCATTGCACAAGTAAAAGCCAATCATTATCTGCATAAGGCTAGGAGATTGCGGCCTCGCACGATGGTACCGCGTCTTGGAAAATATTATTTCTCTTGGTTGAAGCATGAATTAGAGAGAAATTGCTTTCTCTGGTTGGTGTAATATGTTCATGTAATCAGTTGTTTAACAATTGGGCTTGACCACATGACCCTGGGATATGTATTAAACTAAGGAGCTGTATTGAAGTTTTCATTCAGCACAACTCTGAGAACGTGCTGGTAAATTCTTCTCTCAAACAACAATGGATATTACAATAGGCTGGACTACCGGAAGTAGACAATGTGACATGAGAACAATCGGCCGCTATCCATTAACCTGGGAAATGCTTTAGACCTAATTTCAGCAAAATACAATAAAATACATCTTTGTTGCGCGAAATCGAGTATTCATTTGTGTATTTAGAAGGGAAATACTCACCTGCCACGATTGTCGTGGATCGAGTCAAACAGTCAGCCTAGAGTCTTGAATATAA
>JAVTVY010046484.1:0-20481 GCA_036873755.1 Hanleya hanleyi
ATCGTGGTAACGCCCCACACGGGCAAAGAAGGGTCCACGGTGTACGTAGTTGGCGTTCTCGAGGTGGATGCGGTTTCCGTGGAGCTCACCGCTCAACACCCGTTTAAATTTGGTCCAGCCATCACGGTGTAGGGTAACCGTAGTCGATGTGGACTCCGGACCCCACCAACAGACATCCCGGTCCACGAGGGTGACTTTATCTTCATAGACATGTAACCCTACCTGGGGTGTAAGGGGCAGGATGGCTCGTAAGACTGGTGACATGGTTGACCCAATGACGAAGGGTGAATGACACACACGCTGACTGTCTCTCGTATTTATGGTGAGGTCCCACTGTCAATGCCACAGCGCCAGGGTCAATAGGGCAAAGACTATTGTGAGGCCAACCAGCCGTCGCTGGTTCCGCCGTGAGCGCTCGTGGTCCATAGCCCGGGCATCAAGGATGGCTGTCATAGTCCAGTAGTGGTGAGTGATGGCACACCTCTCCATCGAGTGCACTCTGTCGAGGACCGCTTCTGCGAACTCTTTCAGGATCTGGCGTCGCCCCTCGTTGTCGTCGCCATCTGCAAACATGGACCGAACCACTGCTCGGTAACCCGTGAATGAATTAACCACGGTCGCATGCTGTAAAATGCGAGTCGCATAGGGCTGGATCTCCGTCATGACTCTGCAACCGTAGAAATGACGGTGTGGGATCCAGAGGGACGTGTTTTATAGACCATGTCACACATGCGCGCCTAGATGTAGCTCTACGGGTGTAGTCCGTGATACGTACTATTCTGATTGGTTATGGGGCTCCTATAGAGATAGTACCTTATCGACAATGGGGACTACTTGTTCCAAAGCCGTCCATAGATCGGGGTCCAGGGTAAAACCACCGTCGTTCAGACAGAGGAGTCGAGCGAAAAAGGGACCGCAGAAAATGTAGACGTCGTCACATAGGTGAATGCTATCATGACGGGCCTTCGTGAAAGTCCGTGATTGTTCGGTAGTGTAATGTTATTTTGTATAGGATTTCATTTAACATGAGATTTCACTAGTCAAAGCTTAAGCATAAATAGGCCAATGAATGCAGCAATGCCCTAAATATTCCCACTTTTATACACCTACATAGAAGTACCCGGATGTACGCGCGGGCGTAGGCGAAAGCATCCTAGTACCCGGATGTAGGCGCAGCCGTGAGCGAAATTCTAGTACCCGTCCATTGGTTCTTTTATCGATCGCTCATTGGCTCTTTTTCTCGACCGCTGATTGGTCCAAATGGAACTGCCCATCCTTCCCCAGTTAATTTACAATCCCCTTTTTTGGGTTCAAGCTCTGTATATCGATGCCGCAACATTGTTGCCGAACCTTGCCGAAAGGGAGACCTTTGACCTTTTGACCTGGATGTGACCTTTGACCTTTTTACCTGACATTCATCCGCGCACTTCCGGTGATGCCGCGCACTTCCGGAGTAACCCGCGCGCGCAGCGGCCGGAGTAGCCCACGCGGGCGCGCGCGCTGCGGCCGGGGCGGGGCGGGGCGGGCCGGGCCGGGTGCTACGTCTAAGGGGAACATTGGAACTCTTCTGTGTTCGAAGGTAGTTTTAGTGAAACCCGGAAGTAACGTCGGTGAAATTTTTGGACGTGGGCAGCCCCCAAATCGGGGTCTACACCCCGAGAGCTACAAAATGACACCTCCCAGGACTCATTCGGACCAAGGATGGCCCATCTCGACCCCAAATACCTTCCTGTACTGCCCCAAAATGGCCACTTTACTTACTACAACCAACTGCGCATGCGCAGATTGACGTGACTTGCACTTAAAAACACACCATTCTGACTCTAACCCACACAAGCTTCACTTTGACACCTTCCACGACCCATTCGGACCCATAGCGGTCATCTCTACCCCAAACACACACCCACATACCCCCCAAAATGCCTGCTTTCTATACTACGGCCAGACTGCGCATGCGCAGACTATTGAAAACGGACGAACCATTAGTCCAGGCGGATGCTCCTCCTCGAGAGCTTCAAAATAAGACCTCATACGACATCATAGGATCATTAGGGGCTCACCTAGACCCCAAAACGTCCACCCCGTATGGGCCTATACCCCCATGGCCATGCAGTACAGGCCTATGGGCCTACCCAGGCCTCGGTGAACTTTTCCAAAAATTTCACCGTTTCGCTCTGGGACCCTTCCCATCGTATTCTAAATGACGAGACGTGAAAAACAAATCCAAACAGCCCATATCACAATGAACGTGTGTGAATTTCCAAGGTTGAACCTATACCCCCATATAGCCAGTATGGGACTATATGGGCTATATGGTACTTTCCCAAAAATGTCACCGTTGCGATCCGAGACCCTTCCCATCGTGTTCTAAATGACTAGACGTGAAAAACAAATCCAAGCAACCCATATCACAATGAACGTGTGTGAATTTCCCAGGTTGAACCTATACCCCCATATAGTCAGCCTATAGGCCTATATGGGAATATACCCATACAGGCATTTCCCCGTATATTGTATAATACAGACCCCTATTGTAGGGGTAAAGTCCGTGTTCCGCTTTTTATAGTTTCGGGGGAAAATCCTAATTTTACATGCACCCACCCCATTGACTTGATAGGCAGGTCCCAGTAAGCCCGGGGACCGATATTAGCCCTTTGGCTAGGGTTGATAGGGGTTTTCCCCTATTTTAGGGGTAAAGTCCGTGTTCCGCTTTTTATAGTTTCGGGAAAAAATCCTGATTTTACATGCACCCACCCCATTGACTTGATAGGCAGGTCCCAATAAGCCCGGGGACCGATATTAGCCCTTTTGGCTAGGGTTGATAGGTGTTTTCCCCTATTTTAAGGGTAAAGTCCGTGTTCCGCTTTTTATAGTTTCGGGAAAAAATCCTAATTTTACATGCACCCACCCATGACTGGATGCCCCTTCACGAATGCTTCACTTTGATACCTCACTCGACCCAATCGGACCATGCAGCGTATTTGAAGTCTGGGGACTACTTTTTCTCCGCGGAAGCTTTCTCCGCGGAAGCTTTCTTCCAGCGACCGCATCACCGCCAGACCCCATCACCGCGGAAGAATACATGCCCAGGGGCCCTTTGCCGGAACTATAGTCACCCAGAGTTACCTCCCCCTAGATTAGAACTCTTCTGTGTTGGAGGTAGTTTTTGGTCTCTTGAGAAACAACGCCACCTACCGCCACCAAGAGTTATCTCCCCCGGCAAAAGTTGACTTTAAATCACCTTTATATACTACTCACCTAGATTGGGGCTTACTGACCTTACACTTGACACACATCTCGTCATGGGCTGGAGCCAAAATTGTCCTTGGGGTATTGTCGCCATGACCGAATGTCCGTCCTTCCATATCTGTTTTCTCGTTGATACCATATCTCAAGAATGGCGATACCCGGTGACCACACTTGCATCAGATATGTGGCTGTGAAACAGAAGCTTTTGTATAATCAGTGAGATTGAGTTATTTTTCTAGGTCTATGGTTCCAGGTCAAACTTCATAAATTTGTCACCATTAAATTATGTGAAGAATGACTTTGTTTGGGAAGTACCAAACTTGCATAACACATGCATGTGGTCATAGAACAGAAGTCTGTCAAGAAAGTGACTTGTTTTGGGGGATCACTGGTTCAAAGTTGTTCCTATGGTCACCAATTGCTTTTTAATTACCGTAAGTCAAAAAGGATAAGGCAGATGTATTTGAACTCACACTGGACACATATGTGGTATTGGGCTATTTAAACACCATCAATGTCGAGGGGGTCTCAGTGCTTTGCCCGGTTCATGTTTTGACTATTGATAATTCGTGTAAATATGGTATATAGGGATCAATGTGTTTGGCAACTTCAGCTCGAAAATAATCCAGTTATCTTTGATTAAAAATATTTCCTAGGTTTAAGAGATAGGAAAGATAGTAGGAGAACGAACCACTGAGAATCACGCATCAGTGCAACTGCCCGTGTTATATTATCAGGGCAGATCAATTGATAAAAGATTAACTTCAATTTCGAGCAAGTCTGGGATTAAGTTTAAACGTCTTTCAACCGTATTCATGCAGTTGACCACAGACATATTACGTCATTACCCAATCTGACTAAAAGCAGACCCAGAAACCGATTCTCACTTACGCCAGAGTTGATCTCTTTTTGATCAGATTGGTCAACACCGCAACCATAATCCCCAGTAATGTCATTTGCGACAGGCGTTAATAAACCCGTGTTATTCCCCCGTCACATTTCATCAAATTATCGCAATCGTATAAATTCCAATTGACCACAATCGATTTTGCCGTTGACCATATTAACCACAAGTTTATCATTATGTAATTGACCACCACGGCATTATACAAATGAGCAAAACCTAAAATGCAATAGACCACAACTTTAGGCAATCAGACCACAACGGTATTATTCGATTAACCACAATCTTATAGTATATGCAAATGGCAACAACCGTTCTTACTTTGATTATCAAATTCGTAACACTTTTGTAGAGAACGCAGTTTTACACGAGGAGAGATGGAACTGTTAAACAGGCTACCGTGTCTGCGATTTGTCCCAAGCCGTTTTGTGCAATTTGTCACGAAACATACTTTTAACAATTTCACAATCTTATGTATTTTTCTCCAGACTAAATTACACCAACGATAGACTTGTTATTTTAACACGTAAATTAGGAATGCTAGTCTCTCCTATAGATAAGCACCGGGAGTCGAATTGACTAAGACTGTTATATATACTCCGGTACTCTTTGACCAAATAACATCAAGGCAGTTCCGTAATATTGCCTTGTCTTCAAAAATCCGACTGCTGAAATCATTGTGTTAAAATATGATACGGTATTTTTGTTAAAAAAGAATATCAACATTTTGCAAATTATTTGTTATAATTTTACTGGAGTTGGAATTCAGCAGTTATGGTATAGAGGGACAGATTGAAACTTGATGATCGAGTTGACCATCAACATTTCCATCAGTTATGCACGAGTTTAAAAGTTGACGAATCATTTTGACTGGGGCTATATGGTCTAATGCATGGGGACTCAAAGCCAATGTTCTCATATATAGACGATCAGTTAAGGTCTGCAATAGGCAGTTCACTATTTGGTTGAAGCTGAGGTCAAAGCTGTATATTTTTCTAAGGAACACATCTTTCATCACATTCAGAGAATTCCCTGCCCCACGCAGCTTTGACCATACACAATCGAGAAAAGTAATACCACCACCGAAATGTGCGTGAATTTCAACACTGGACATGCACAATCAATTCATATGGTTACTTCGCATTTCCACTGTACAGCCAAATTCTCAAGTTAAGATGGAGTACTTAAACAGTTAGCGGTGTGATAGGTTAATGGAAGTAGCAGTTGTCCATCAGGTGAGGAATGCGATTGTGGACGAGTATCGACAAACCATCTGCGTTATACGAATGTCTGGTCTAGGATATCTCGATATTATTAGTTGTGTATTCGATCAGTACATACAACAAAAACCAAGTACCGTATCGATAAAGGATCAGTTGTTATCGCACACCCTGGTTATCTAGCCGATCCCACTGGTTATATCTGACCGATCCCACAGGTTTTATCTGACTGATCCCCCTAGTTATCTGACCGATCCCACAGGTTATATCTGACCGATTCCCCTAGTTATCTGATCGATCCCACAGGTTATATCTGACCGATCCCTCTAGTTATCTAACCGATCCCACAGGTTATATCTGACCGATCCACCTAGTTATCTAACCGATCCCACAGGTTATATCTGACCGATCCATCTAGTTATCTGACCGATCCCACAGGTTATATGTGACCGATCCCCCAGGTCATATCAGACCGATCCCACAGATTATATCTGAGCGATTTCCCTAGTTATCTAACCGATCCCACAGGTTATATCTGACCGATCCCCCTAGTTATATAACCAATCCCACTGGCTATATCTAACCGACCCCCTCCCGCCCCTGGTTATTTGATCGATCTCACAGGTTATATCTGACCGATCCCCCTAGTTATCTGACCGATCACACTGGCTATATCTGACCGATCCCCCTAATTATCTGACCGATCCCACAGGTTATATATGACCGATCCCCCTAGTTATCTAATCGATCCCGCAGGTTATATCTGACCGATCTCATTAGTTATCTGACCGATCCCGCAGGTTATATCTGGCCGATCCCACTGGTTATGTGTAACCGGTCCCCCCTGGTCATGCAACCGATGCCCCTGGCTATATCCAGGGGTCAAAATTTACACCTGTCTACCTGTCCCCGAATGATTTAAAGCGCTTGAAATTACTGCTGGAGATTTGGTGCCACACTCTGAGGACACGAGTTTGACTCTCGCACTGGACTTACCTATCCTAAATATAATTGGATGTTAATATCAAAATTTCGTTGAAAAGCTATGAATTCCATTCGATGACTCCGAAACCCATGGGCAGGACATATGTATCTGCATCCTCGCTAGCCAGTGTATCGATCGATCTGCAAACCCTCTGCGAGGATTTAGGATTTACCTGGACTTGTGAAGATGATGTATCTGACGACATCGATATTTTGGTGCGCCCCAAGGCTTGTGGAATAAAATCTCCACCATCTGATTTCATGCTGAAGATAATTCCTTTAATCCACCAAGCAGAACATTTCCCATTCCGTTATTTTTTGTTAATAGATCAATAAGTTGAAATTAGGATTGGCCTAATGCTATACCGCCAGGCAGGATTATTTCAGATAATCATAATCCAATATTGTCGTTCGAGTTATTGCTAAAACTGGGTACATCCACTACTGGATATAATCTGATTAAAGGGCTCTGGCTGGAGATTATATTCCGACTAAAGGATTAAGAAACCATTCGCAATCCTGCGATGATGCTATTATAATAAGCTGAGGATAAAGTCAGATACCCAGATCCGGACACCACGTCCCATCCTCAATCTCTCCCATCCAGCGAGACTCGTGTCCCAGTGTGGCATCATCCCATGTCCTGTTTCGTCTATCAAATCCGAGAAACGGAGTATACACGCTTAAAATTAAAGTGTTGAAACTTACTCGTAAAGTGTTGAAATAACCCATTAAGTGTGTCCGCAGGGACTGCTCTTTAAGTGTTTTCCCTGTGGACACACTTAAAGGGTTATTTCAACACTTTACGAGTAAGTTTCAACACTTTAGTTTTAAGCGTGTACAGACCTGCGTTATGGAGGATCAGTGTGGAGGCTACAGTGCCCAGTGACTAAGAGTGTCATGTTCCTGTCTTCTAACCCAGATAGGACATTTTTCTTCACCTTGGAAGATAAGTTTTCGTCCTTAGTTTCTATATAAAAGGGACACTCTTGGCCAAGATGATTTTTAGCCTCCACATCGGGACCCTGTGCGTTACCTTTTCACACCTTGTCCATGTATTTAATTCTATTTCCGATATATTCAAATATATGAAATTAATTACATGTAATATAACCGCCAATACATGCATACGATTTATCAGTACCATTGTTTTTCTTGTTCGATATAATTACATGCTTCTTGCATCGTGTCAAGACTTTTTCGCTGCGAAACGTGCGTATTTCACCGTAGCCGTCCGATTGATTCGCTTGATTCATTCGAAGAATAAGTGATTATATTTGCAAATGTAGGCATATATCCCGCATCAATCTACGGGAACGTGAGCCAAGATCGTGTTTGAGGCTGTATGTTCTAATGGCAGAGATTGTCTCTGGTAAATGTAACTGTCGATACCGAAGAATCAGAATCGGTCACAGGAGCCGCGACCATGTTAAATGTTCTGGTGCTATCTAAGATAGGAATTATAACATTGCGATCCCAAAAATACCCCCCCCCCCGCTAGCCCCCTTTCAACCCGCCGCGCCCTCCCGTTCCGCGGCCCCTGGGTCATACCGGGTGGTCACCAACAACGGTTACACTATCGTGTGGTCACCAACAACGATCATACTATCGTGTGGTCACCAACAACGGTCATACTATCGTGTGGTCACTAATAACGGTCATACTACCGTGTCGTCACCAACAACGGTTATACTATCGTGTGGTCACGAAGAACGATCATACTACCGTATGGACACTAATAACGGTCATACTACCGGTCATACTACCGTTTGGTCACCAAACATCGACCATACTACCGTCAGTCACAACAGTCATACTATCGTGTGATCACCCACATCGGTCATACTACCGTATGGTCATCGACACCGGTCATACTATCGTGTGGTCACCAATATCGGCCATACTACCGTATGGTAACCAAAAGCGGTCATACTACCGTGCGATCTCCGACAACGATCATACTTCCGTGTGGTCACCAACAACGGTCATACTGTCGTGTGGTCAGTCACAACAGTCATACTATCGTGTGGTCATCCACAACGGTCATACTATCGTGTGGTCACTAATAACGGTCATACTACCGGTCATACTACCGTTTGGTCACCAAACATCGACCATACTACCGTCAGTCACAACAGTCATACTATCGTGTGATCACCCACATCGGTCATACTACCGTATGGTCATCGACACCGGTCATACTATCGTGTGGTCACCAATATCGGCCATACTACCGTATGGTGACCAAAAGCGGTCATACTACCGTGCGATCTCCGACAACGATCATACTTCCGTGTGGTCACCAACAACGGTCATACTGTCGTGTGGTCAGTCACAACAGTCATACTATCGTGTGGTCATCCACAACGGTCATACTATCGTGTGGTCACCAATATCGGGCATACTACCGTATGGTAACCAAAAGCGGTCATACTATCGTGTGGTCAACAATAACGGTCATACTAACGTGTGGTCACCAACATCGGTCATACTACCATGTGGTCAGCAATATCGGTCATACTACCGTGTGGTCACCAACATCGATCACACTACCGTGTGGTCACCAACATCGGTCATACTACCGTGTGGTCACCAACATCGGTCATACTACCGTTTGGTCACCAAAAGCGGTCATACTACCGTCAGTCACAACAATCATACTATCGTGTGATCACCCACATCGGTCATACTACCGTATGGTCATCGACACCGGTCATACTACCGTGTGGTCACCAACATCTGTCATACTACCGTGTGGTCACCCACATCAGTCATACTAGGGGAGATTGGGGTACAGTGGGACATGGGACACAGTGGGACAAGCCGTCTAGCTCTTTTGTTAAGAACAAGAAGCATATTACACTACTATCAACAGAAAGCTATCACCCCCATACAACTTCTATATTGATTACAAGTAAAACCTATCATTGGTAAAAACATTGGGGACACAAAAATTGTTTTGGATCAGTCCAAGTAAATTCTAGGACTGAGGATGATAAGTCATATGTCAAAGTGGGACACTTTTGCCGGGGCACACTGGGACAATAATAATCAAATGGTCTTCATCCTAAACTGCCATCAAAGTGCATTATTTTGTTTCCTAGATGGTAGTATTTGCTAATCCTATCAGATTTGATGAGTTTTACTAAAACGTTCAAAGTCAAATGCTTTCGTTGGTATGAGAATCACACAAAATATTTTGTCCTCAAAGAATGTGTGATGGTTTAAATACCCGAGAATAACTCCCTCGGGCACTGGCGTGTGTATATCTATTGTCCAGGCCGGGTCAGCTGCCCTTTATGACGTCAAATGCACAGTCGACTCTGTGCTACTTTGGTACGTTCTATTTTTAAATGAACAGGTTTCCTCGACAGTAACGTTTTTGTAGGCCAGTCGTACAGAATTATTCGTTTCGGTCGAAATTCCATTTTTATCCCATTTTCAAACAATACAAAAGGATTAGTTATTACTCAATGTATCATATATTAACTCGCAACCGTCTTTTAGTTAAATAATTTGCGATTATGTAAAATTATTGCTGTTTCAAAAGTAACTTCTTTTAACAAGCTACGTCATTGTAATGTTGCAAATCGAACTTGCCGTATAATATCTGGTAGTATGACAACGGGAACTTGACCCCGCCTCGGGCTGGTCATCATCGGCTACGGCTGTATAGGCGCTTCGATGGTCTCATCGTTCGCAGATTTCATATCTACATAGTATATAGCCCGACATTGAGGGCATAATAGTCCCTCAGTGTTGACTTCAAAGTCACTCTTGCGTTTTACCCACTCTAACTGTGAACCAGATATTTTTCTGGTCTTGCTTGGACGCGTATTCTTGTGACAACACTCACACTTCGACTTGTTGAATGGTACATTACTGTTCATAGTGAGAACTATAATGATTCTTAAATATAACGAGGACAGTTCAGGAAAATACACATGAAGTTTCCCTCGTTTTTTATACATGGAAAGTATTGCTGACCCATGAAACTAAACCCATTCAGTTACGGTGACTTGGACATGTTATGAGTGTGCTGCAATAAGGGTCGAGTTATAGTATGCAAAAATGTGTATACACAGTTATATCTATATTTTATTAACTGAATATCACTGAAGATTATTTCACATGACATAAATAAATCCAAATGTTAAATATTAGAAAGAAAGAATAAGAAAATTTTTCTGATCCAAATGTGAATCGAACTCATAGCTCAACAAACACTGTTTTTGAAAGCGAGCAGCCTAACAACTGGACTACGACGACGTCTACTTGAAAAGCATTTTGTACTTGCTCACATAACGTTTCTGGTAGAATATACAAGCGAAGCATTTGCACAATTTTTAATTTTGATGAAATATGACACTACATATTGTAACACTAACCATTGTGATAATAAATACACACAAATTGTTTTGGTTTGAGGTGTCATATTTTATATATGAAGGGAAATCCCTTCAGAAAATGTCCCTAAAATGTCGAAAGAGCACATTCGACCGTTTTCAAACTTGAATAAATCCAGTTTAGAGCAATTGACAATCAGCATTTTGCATGATATGAAACTTCAGCATTTTTACAGCACATAACAATAACTCTCACCCGTTTCACTTTCAAACGAAATTATGTTCACTATACCGTCACGTCCGAGGGAATTATTCTCGGGTAACCATCACACATTCTTTGGCTTCTGGGAAAAAATTTACGTGAAGAAGGGGCCTAAAATAGCAACTAACTCAACCAACGCTGCTGAATCTTCTAAACTTCTATTAAACGTATTAGTATATACTTCTTATAAAATGTATTTTGATTATTGTCCCATCGCACCCCAGTGGGTGTCCCAGAGTACCTCATAGTGGTGGAAACTGGGACACATTTTTTTTACGTTTTCAAAACCGAATTCTGGAGAAAAGTATAACAGATATTTCAGATTTTTTTGTGTGACTGTCATAATAAGTATACGTTATAACGATAGTATACAAGGTTACAATACAGGACACTAATAACAGAGATTTTCGCAAAAAGGTGGAAAATGTCCCAGTGTACCCCAATCTCCCCTACCGTGAGGTCACCCACATCGGTCATACTACCGTGTGGTCACAAACACCGGTCATACAATCGTGTGATCACGAAGAAAGCATTTACTATGGCAAGCCAAAGTGCTTTTTATTCAAGAATTCCCGATAACGGAAATTGAATTCACTATATCGGAATTAAAATTTCCGATATCGAAATTAAAATTTCCCAGATCGGAAATTCATGTTCTTCAAATTTCGATATCGAAAATTGAATTCTCAATATCGGAAATTCAATTTTCGATATCGGAAATAGCAATTTCCGAAAATTCAATTTCCGATATCGGAAATTGAATTTCCGATATCGAGAATTGCAATTTCCAATATCAGAAGTTCGAAGACAATTCCCGAATTCAATTTCCGATATCGAGAATTGCAATTTCCGATATCAGAAGTTCGAAGACAATTCCCGAATTCAATTTCCGATATCGGAAATGGAATCACAAGGTAGCTTAGTCCGAATTTGGTTTTCAGACATCAACATGGAAGCTATTTCATATACACATGCAGCTTCAAAGCTCAGAGTTCAACCGGGTAGCACAGTCTAAAATTCTAACATATATGGGTTCTTTCCCCAATGGTGAAACTGCAATAGCTGGCAAAGATGGCCACATAAGCTATTTTCAGGATATTCCAGTCGAAAATGGGAATTTATCATATATCTTCTTAATGCACACGATTCATTCACGGTTCTCTTAAAATAATAAACTTCGGAATGAACAAAAGTAGATATGTCTTGCTGTAACGAAATACGTATGGGGTTATGGCCCATCGAGACCGTTAAAAAAGCGGTCAAAATAAGAAAACAGCTGTTCCAGGCCATGTTGCGTTGCAGTAGCCTGGAATGCCCGAAGGCGGTTTGGACAACAGATGGAACGTGGCTTAAGATTGACGAACCACAGTGGTAGTTTCACAAATGGCGGTTTCTGAATAGAACAGCCGAGGATGTGTCTGATACACGGACAAGAGCATGGATACATGAATTGTACACACACCCAGCGCCACTCCCCCAGCTTGGAATCATGTGATGGAGGGCATAATAAACTATATGAAAACTTGTGAACGTTTTTATCTCCCTTTCTCTCATCTGTCTGTGTCATGGCGTTAAGACGTAAAGCGCCAGGTATAGAAGTGTCTATGTGTGTAGAGATCATACTCCCAAGCGTTAGGACGTCTCTACATTGAGTCGGGCCTTGATCACGCCTCTTTCTCCTCCTGCCCACTCCTCCTCTCCCCACTCCTCCTTCTCGTTCTCTTCACTCCTCCTCTTCCTCCTCCTCCTCACCCCTGTCGCCAACCACCACCACTGCCACAAACCACCATCACCGTTTTTGTAACATTCACTTCCAGATTGCCCACCCTATAAGGGTTGGTGTATAGGGTGTACTTTTCACCCACAGAGCGCGTATTCCAGAGAATCTGTGCTTCCTCTATAACTGATGACGTCACAGTCACGTGCTACTGAGCACCACCCCACTCTTAGTCTAAACAATTTCGAAACTATAGCGGCCATGACCACCTTGGCCGACAACTCGCTGAAAAATCACATCTCTGACCTCAAATGCCCTTTCTATACTACTGTCCGACAACGTATACGGAGAAGGACGTGACCAGACAAAATCACCAGACCAGTCTGAATCTACACCCCACAGGGTATGACCCACCTGTCCTATCACCCAAAACATATTATCACCCAAAACATAGCGAAACTCAGCCAACGCCCAATCGATCAAATACCCACATTCTATACTTTGCTCCACAAAAAATTACATGGGTTCATGTACATGTTTTGCATTGAGGTGACTAAGTCGTACATAGCATTGAAGTGATCGGGGAGCAGTTAAACCCCGTTGACCTATGGAAAGTTAAGGATATTCAAAATGTGACAGGGGGTGAATTCAGTCTCGTTCCCTCGTACCAGAAGAGTAAACCAGCTTCCCGCGAACCGGATATCCGAAATATCAAAAAGCACTTTGGTTCGAGAGAACCGGCAGTTACTTACTCTTTCTCCACTACGGACACGTGAGATGAAAACTCGATGTCGCGCTTTGAAACGCGATGTCGTCATTTCTTAAAAACATTTCTTCAAAACTCAACGACGCCCCGTTTTATCCTATCTGGTAACTTTGTAAAACTCGACGCGCGACGCAAAAGGCGATGTCGACTTTTGAGACGCGACGTCACCTTTCCCGTCGCGCGTCGCTTCTTGAATGTCGACGCGCGGAGCACATTTGGCACAAGTACACCATACGTTTATACAAGTGCGAATACAAACTTTACATGCGATATAGTTTCATTCAACACATGAAGCATGAAGGCAATATGAAGTCCATGTTCAGTCGAGTATGGAAGCCCATCTCGTCTTTTCGTTTTTCACGCTGCGCGTTATCAAAGGCGAAAAAAACGAAAAAACGAAAAGACGAGATTGGCCGCATCCGGCTTCCATAGTCGAGGGATATTCCGCTACATGAACTGAGTTGCGAATGGCTCATAAATAAGAGAGAAGTTGAGAGTCCCAGGCGGTCTACACCAAAAAGATCATTTCGGCTATCCCATTAGCTTATTACATGTATATAATGAAACGTTGTACATTCTATATGAATTCATCGAGCCGCTATAAATGTGCGAACATTCTTGTATCATTCTTGACTAATATGGGCATAGATATAGATATTCACAGAAGTTCATGAAAACTTCTGATATTCCCTTAATGATTCTCTGTCTGCTTGAAAATATTTTAGAATTGCCTCTGCTTGGACCGTTCTCTCCCAGGAATTAGAGAATCGAATATGGTTTTACTCCCATTAGTTCTGATTGATGAGGAGCTATATCTTGGGTGTAAATGACACATACGTTAACTTCAATTTTTTATCGTCTGGAAAATATGTCTTCATCGATGTTTTATTAGGGAGGTATGTGACATCTATCATGATCTACAGTCAATTTTCGCGTCTTATTTGGCTGTCTAAGGATTTCCACGGGGTTTCAACGACGGTTCATCTTCCCATCGACTGTAATTAATTTCATTGTCACTTACCGTGACAGTAATAACGTCGTGGTAAGGTTTCGGTGACGTCCGCGTGGCAAATGAGCGCCACTAACAGCATCAATTATTTCGAACATTGTATTGGGATGGTAATGTAGCTTTTTTTCGTTGCATTCCACCAACGCGCAGTGTCGTGGACTTTTTCTCGAACTTCTTTGGAATACAAGACGCGTCGCGTGGCTTAAATTCTCAGCGAAAACCCATTCGGCGGGCTAGAGTGAAAGCGGATTCTGTCAGCCAGAAATTGCTCGGAACCGCTCAAGAATTCGACCGTCTCGTTTTGTACACCTCGGGAGTTTGGTGAATATTTCGATGGTCGAAAGGCGATTGTCTTGGGAACAGGATAAATGGAAGACTTTGTCGCCTAATTATGTTATCGCCAAACATGCCAACAGGCATGACATGATGGCGGAGAATTGAGAGCTTAACCAGGAATTCCTTGTTTCGTAGAGATAATCGAAGAAAAACCCATTCGTTCTGCTGAATTGAGTGTATCGAGATACGTGCTTCGGAAACCCAAACAATTGGCTCAATCAGCGACATGCGCCACGGAAACGGACAAAATATTTACGGACGCACGCAATCACACCGGTACGACATATCGAGCTATATCGTTAGTTTTATGTTCTGAAGATACTGTACTTAAACTTTTAATGAATGGAAGATCATAGAAAGAAAATATGGTTATCGAAGAGGTGTTTATTTCAGTGAAGGTGTTGGATTTCTTTGAAGGTGTTGGATTTCAATGGAGGAGATGGACGCTATTTTGTAGGTTTTCGATTGCATAGTTTATTGTAAAGATTCAAGGCTTCCACGTTGCTGTCTTCAAAACTGTTGATTGTCACGATGATTTCACGGTGTACCACTATCATATATATTAAGTTATTGTGACTATATATTGCTAATTTCGAATCCCGGAAGTTACGCATATGAAACGACACAACACTCATGCAGATTGCAAATAAGATTAGAAGAAACAACGTTGAGATGTATTAATTAAGGAGCGTGAAACTGAAAGATGTGTGAAAAACGGAGATTACTTTTCTCTACCTCATCTCTTAGCCTTTCAGAAGATGGATCAATTGATGTCCAGTTTGTGGGCGATTCTGAGGACACCGAGAGGTAAGACTCGTGTCTGGTATTTCGAAAGGCTCTGTTTATGGTCTGTATAAGAAGACATGAATACCCTTATCTCGTACAGTACCATGCGTAGCAAACTTCGAATTTCACATAATTTTTCACCATTATAATTGTTCCCGTCACCTAAGTATGAGGTGACTATGAAAATGGTGTTCGTCCGTCCGTTCCGAATGTTTTGAACGAAATGTCACAATAACATACAAGGATATAGAGCATTCTCAAAGAGAGCCGTGTCTACCCGCGGGAGGCCAAAGCGACTCTCATGTAAACTGGTGACATTTTTGAATCTCCAATCTCAAAGCGAGGCAGCATGACATCACTCGCTCGACCGGGACTATTCTCCCACAGGTAGACACGCAAAATGGTACATCTTCAGAAAATTTATGACCTAACCCAAAGATCACAAGATCATTATTGTTTAGCATCATCAGATAAACAAGACTAGTACGATCAGACAACATGCAGGCGAAAATACGGTATAATTGACGTAATTCGTTGTTTTCCGCGTTTCAATGGTTGATATTCAATGCAGAATCTAGGTCAACTAAATTTATATCTGCTGCTTCAAACGAGTAGGCCATAAATAAAGTTCAACGTTCAGTTTTATTTTTTTAACAACAAAACTTGCATAATGATAGCAACAAACGTACATGTCATAGGGCCTGTGAACAGTACTATGTAGTGAATGAAGAACAGAAATGCTGCAACTGCCTTGCCCTGATCAAGTACATGTCACACTAAGAACCCGGGATAAATTTTCCGAAGATGTACCGTCTTGCGGCAGACACGGCTCTCTTTGAGAATGGATCGGAACTGTACGAACTACTTCCTGTATTAGATAACTCGCTTTCACGGCCAAGTATACATACCGACAATAATTTGTTCGCGATTGATATGCTCCGAAACGGAAAGAGTCATTTTCCAATTATATAGCCCACGTTATGTTTAGCAATTCGCTTCTAACTCGGCGGAGTTAGCAGGTCAATGACAAGCCGGATACAGACGGTAAAAATCATACGCCGCCAACTCACCCCCCAAATTTTGGGGGGATGGCTCCCATTTACAGGTGAGACTCTTTCTCGCAGTAGGGAGTCTCGCGAGACGAGAATGACTACACACAAGTGAGGGGGGGGGAGGAGGGATAGGTTGGTGATTGGTTCGTCTCTCGTTGGTAGGTGAAATGTATACCTCGGAATTTGAACACTGATGGTGGTTAGATATATCAAGGCAGGTTCGAAGTTTAATGAAGATGTAAAAATCCAACCTGAAGTGGGGGGGGGGGGGGTATTGTGGCCTGGGTAGCGAGACGATGACAATTTTATTCTGACGTAACACCTCTTATCTATGATTTATTGTACTAAAACGCACACAAAGAACCGTGTACACAAAATATAATGAAATACACAATAAAACTAAACACTAGAGTTGAAATGTGTTTACAGTATGAGAAGGTGCATGAAGTACCCGTGACCTGTACTGTAACAATATGGAACCAGTAGATTTTTTTAATCGGCCAATTTTCACGCTATATATGACTATTAGGCTTTAGAATTGTTCCTAAGAGATAGGAAGACAAAACAATTTCATATTATAACTTACTGCAGGTTCTCAATTTATGACTGTCATCAACATTTGTGCCTTGGTCAGTGGCTCTTGGGAATAACCTTCTGAATTGTTCCTTTATATTATCCAACATATTATCAATCAGGTTTATTACTGAAGGGTTACTAGAGGTTGACTGCAGAATGTGGTGAACAATGTTTGCCCAATAAAACTTTGAACGCCAATGCATGAGTTTTCTCTGTAGCAAGCGTCAGATCCGACATTCTATACTCAGCCGTCGTCCATAAAGGAATTCCCGCGTCAATAATCCGAAGACCTATTTCGTATGACCAATTCCAAATCTTTATAATAATAATAATAATACAAGATGGTTTCCTACAAGAGAGAAGCCGTCAGCAGTTTTCAGTGATGTCAACAAGGTATGACAATCAATTACCAATATTCTATATCCAGATGAATTCCAAGTTGTTTCGAGGGAATTGCCTCGGTCGCGCTTTGATTGCAACACCGTGGACACGTAAACAACATGACATTCAAACGGCCCCTATCCCCAGACGGAATTATACACAGGTAAGCAAACGTAGCACCAGAGATCTTACACAATACAATCGTATTTTACTGTCAGTGTACGACATTTATCTTACTATTTGAGGAAGCTTGAATGCAGGCGTTTGTTGGTAAAGCCATGTTGGAAAGTTTTTGCAGTAATATTCCGTGGCATGATCTTATTACCATGCTGGATATCTATACGCCATATGCAGGTTCTTCTGAAATATTGCGATCCAAAATAGGTAGTTAACTATGTCAAAATTGTAATCGTCTCTCTTGTCATAGAGTCGACTTGAGAGAAAGCACTGATTATTCTTGTGAAGGTGTAGGTCCAGATATGATGTTCAATCTGGGTTATCAGTAATTTCCTTCAAATCCAGTGAAGGCAATAAATATCCATCAAATTGTCTATAATATAGGGATTATCCAGCGTTAGGAGATCATCTGTTTAGCGTTTGGTGAACGGAACGGGATTTGGAATGGTTCTCTTTTTACAATTTATGCATATATGACTATTCATTCGAGAACAGATATAGGTCTGTCAAAAATGGTGCACAATTTGTACCCATTGAGAAACCTCTACGTTCTTGGTATTCTGTGTTGCTGAATTTCCCATAGATACTGTTAATGAGAAGTTCAAGCAATTCTATAAACAAAGAAACATCACAGGAATGATATCCTTTACGCGCAGTAGAACCGAGGAAATTCTTATGTCTTCTGACTTGCCGGTGATCACTATTATTGAACACCGATATTATTAAAGAACTAAGGTGTTCAATGAGATTCTGGTGATGAATAGCGGTATAGAGAGTCGAGAAATTCGAAGTAGATGTATGTTCGGTATTTGCCCTTTCCGTATTCCGTGTAAAAGCGCGGCTCCACCGTATTCTCGGGTCTGAATGTGAGTACTGAGGGAAGCTTTCCTATAGAGTCATATGGTTGCCACGTCGTCAACGGGGAGATTTAATACGGTATACAGAAACTTTCTGATCCGTTTCTTGAGTGCAATAAAGGGGGGGGGGGGAGGTTTGTAGGCCCAGGTGAGATTGGGTATAATTGAAGGGCAAAGTGGTCTAATGATATATACCACCAGCACTTACTGACAGTCGCATTATATAGAAAATTTCTCTAGGAAAGGCGGAAGGGGGGGGGGGGAGAGTAACGGTGCACCCTCAAAACGCATAATACGGAACTTGTATGGATAGACACGTATAGATGACGTCTTGCGCAATCATGTGCGCCCGATTCAACGGAGAAACGGGAATCAGAGGTGATTGCGTGATAATATAAAGTAAATATCTATCTGTCTCAAGCCGTATTATTTAGTCATTATTTAGTGCAAACAATATCTATCGCAAAATCGAGCCTGAAACCCCATAATCAAGCTAACACGAGTTCATTGTCCCGCTTTGGATATCGGATTACATGTTATATCAAATTGAAGGAGTTCTGCGCATGCTCCAAATCTGCGCTTTCCATACTTCGGATTCTTCTTTCAATTTGTCTACCATTTCGTATTTTTCCAGTTGTTAAAGATTATTATTTCAGATAACTCTAAACTATTATTCTGTCAACATTTTCAACAATTATTTCCATTCATATACCATTATGTAAAATGTAACTTATTGGACGACTTAAATAATACCAGCCCCAATATATTGCCATAAGAGAGTACATATTTGTCAAGAAAACAAGTATCTATAAGCCATGACATATTTATTGCCTCTGTCTTCACTGGTCTGTTAACTGATACTTAAGTTACAGTCTGACGTTGAATCAAACCACGTCCCGTTTACTTGAATATCGCTCCAATCTGGTAAAGTTTTTAGGGCCTCTTTTTGTTTCAGTGTTAAGATGGAATTAGCTTCCGAATGAACCAGGACCACCGACAATTATTCATTGTAACAGTAAGTGATACTATCCGTAAACAGTTGCGTTAACAATGGTATCTCCGGTTTCATGGTTTAAACCCCAGTAGATTTACAACTGTGGAATACTGGTCAAGAATTGAGACGGATTATAGAATTTTAGTGTCCTATCAGTTGATTACGTGAAGGTGATAGACAACGGGGATGTTCTCTATATAACCCTGGTTTCCGTAAGTTCGTCTTCAGTCAAAGCCAAAGAACTACAAGACAACTCGTTGTGATGATAGAGGTTGATGTTGTATTACTTCTGCATCATAACATAGACATTGGTACAGCAAATCAAAGATATCCTGAAAACGTCCGTACAGATTGAAGCCAAGATGTTATTGCTCCAATCATTGTGAAATTACATTGAATTTTATACAGTAAAACAAATAAGTACTTGAACCAGAGGCTGGTACAAAACCCTTAACTCCAGGATTGTAACAATTAATTAGGGACCTGCCGGAATAAATACTTGCTACTGTTAATTAAACACAGCTGTGGCCTGACCTGGTCACTTTAATACCGTACCATATTCATGTAGGCTCTAGCTTACATACTAACAGAAGACCTTTATCAATTTCTCATTTCTACAATATACAATGTAAATCGAGTTATATTTAGAGTACCAATTAAATCTCAAGTGCCATCCTCTTGCTTGATATCATTCGTTTTAACTTATGATGTGAAGCCAGGCCTGCTATAATTGACCTGATGTGTCAAATCCACATCTCTAGCCTGTATCGTTATCAACACAAGTGTATACCCCGGTTTAGACTTCCTGGCTTCCGCTTAATTAGCAGAGATATGCTCTCAGATGTATAAACGCTCAAACTGACAT